>ML778518.1:189908-206773 GCA_009831015.1 Picea engelmannii
TTCTCTGACAATTGTTGTTTCAGTATGTCTTATGTTTTCTTTGCCTCTTCTAATTCCACTTTCGGCAGAGCAAAGTCTTCATCATATTTTTTATTGTCTTTCTCAAACTATGTCAACAATTGTTTTTGCTTTCTATTTTTAATTCTGAGTCTATCAATTTCTTCCAGTGCACTGATCAGTTCTCCCTCCATATCAACCATGAATTCTTCATCATTATCATTACTTCCTGTGCTTTTAATATCATAATCCTCTTTGGACATAAGCATGAAGTCATTTACCTTATCTTCACAGGAAGAGTCGTTGTTGGTGTCTTCTGAGGAGTTGTCATTATTTGCAACCAAGCTTTTCTTCTTACTATATTTCTTGAATTGGTACTTCTTTTCATCATCAGAGTTCTGGTCCTTTTTCTGATGAGGACACTTAGATGCAAAATGACCTGTCTTACCACAATTAAAGCATTTGAAGGGCAACTTGCCTTGATATTTTCCTGATCCTTTCATTAACCTTCTCACAATTGTTTCCTCAATATCATCTAATTCTGAATAAATATTCTTGTCTGCTTTAAACGATGCTTCTCTAGTAATGGATTTATCTTTGCTCATTCTCATTTCATATGCAGTTAAAGTTCCTAGAAGTTGATCAATGGACAGAGTTTTGAGATCATTTAATTCTTCTATTGCAGAGACTTTTGGATTAAATTTATCAGGCAGAGATCTTAAAATCTTCTGAACTAAGAGTGAGTCGTCAATATTCTCACCAAGACCCTTCATGGAATTCACAAGTTCTTCAACTCTTAAAAAATACTTGCTAACTGTTTCATCTTCATTCATCTTTAGTTGTTCAAATTTCAATCTGTATGTTTGAAGTTTGGCAGCTTTCACTTTCTCATTTCCTTCATAACTGCTAATAAGTTTATCCCACATTGCTTTGGTAGTTTCAAGATGCATCACCTTTACAAACTCAACTTCAGCAAGTCCATTCAAGATAGCATTCATTCCCTTAGCATTAAAACTAAACTCTAACTTATCTTCCTTGGAGGCTAGCACAACAGGCTTTGTATATCCAGTCTCTACTACATCCCAAACATCAGCACCCAACACCATTAAGTATGTTCTCATTCTAATCTTCCAGAAGGAAAATTTTGTTCCATCAAACAGAGGGGGCTTAGAAGCTGAAGTCCCTTCATGACTTGTCATGTTTAAGCTTACATATCTACCTTTGAATAAAAGGAACGTGCTCTGATACCAATTGTTGAAATTACTAAGACAACTGAGAGGGGGGGCGTGAATCAGTTGTTATTGAGCTTAAACAATTTTAAGTCTATTAAATCATTCTTAATATTTCTTCAAGTGATCATCAACATTATACAACATATGGACAGTAAAAGTAAAGAGCATCAGTCACACATAAGGTATACACAGAGATAGATTTTCACGAGGAACCCCATAAAGGGAGAAAACCTCTTCTTCTTCGAAATGATAGGAAGTATTTTAAGTTTTGTACATCATCTATAATTGAGCATCAACTCAATGTGAGGCTGCTACCTCTGTTTTACAAGATGCAACTTATTTGAGAGCACAGACTCTCTTGTTTCACTAGAATCCACTAGAAGGAAGCACCAACTCCCCTAATGTTCCAGCACCAACTGGATGGAAGCACCAAATTCCAGTTACACAGGCTCCAACCTGTATAACAGAGAACACTTGTTCTCCCCTACACCACCCTGCCACCCTGGTTTCTCTGGCTACAACTAGATGGAAGCTACAACTCCCTATGTTCAAGCTCCCACTTGAACCTCTAAAGACAACAGTCCTCCATAGCACCTCCCAACCACCCTGGAATATGAATGAATAAATAAACAGACAACTACACAGATAAATCGATTCTTACCATTTCTTCTATGTTCTATAAATTTGGTCTTCTTCTAACTATTCTGCAATTCTTCTCTTCCTTTGTCTGTTCTGCAATTCTACTCTGCTTCAACTTGTTCTATCATTCTACTCCATTTCAAATATTTTCTTCATCTATTACTCTTCTTTGAGTTTCATATCACACTGCGCACATTTTCAGTCTCACACTGCACATATTTTCGGTCTCACACTGCGCATTCTATGATTTCCCCTTTCTTATAGGTTAATTCATTTTTCGTCCAGAACGACCAACCATGCACAGCCTGCCTCTTCTTCTTTTTTGCACCGCGCCCGCAACAGTTACACTTCACATCTTATTTGGAAAAAGAAAAACCATCTGAGCAATTGAAATGTCAACCGATCAGGAATCATGAATCAGTTTTTCTAACTAATTCGTAACTAATGAATTAATTGTGAGAGAGAACAGTAACCCTCTGATCATATTCAAGTTTATCTGCACCGTTGGATGAATTTTATTAATATTGCCTTTAAATCGGGTTTCGTCATTTCAGCAATCCTGTGGCCAAGTGTCTCGACACTTCATGTCACGATCTCCGAAGCTCTGATACAGAGTTTTTCTGCGCTAGCTCCTTCCTCTATATGACTATGGCCATGACCAAGAACTTATGCAAAAAGTGTTTTTCACGAATTCGTATTTCATGAGTCTGGAGATGAGGCATCTCGACTCTCAAAGTCATAATCTTCGAAACCCCGAGATGGAATTGGGATCAACGGTCCATGATCTCGATGAATCTACGGTCCAGATCTCATCATGAATTCACATCTCGTGATTCCATCGATGGAGATCCTTCTCACTCCAAGTTGTGATAGGACAAACTACGAAATGAAGCTTAGATCAACAATCCACGATTTTGATGAATCTACAATCCAGATCTCATCGTGAATTCATATATCACGATTCCTTTGATGGAGGTCCTTGTCACTCCAATTTGCAATAGGTGAAACTCTGAAATGAAGCTTAGATCAATGGTCCAGACCACACCTTGAACTGATGGCTGCGATTAAATCGCGATTTTGCATATCGCAATTTCAATGGTTATGTTTCTTACCTCTCCAAGTCGCAATAGGTGAAGCTCCGAGATGGAGCTAGATCAACGGTCCAGAACAAACCTCGATCTGACGGCTGCGATTAAAACGTGATTTCACATATCGCGATTTTAGTGGTTATGTTACTTGCCTCTCCAAGTCGCGATAGGCCAAGCTCTGAAATGGCATGGGATCAACAGTCCCGATCAACACTTGATATGAAGGTCATTGGGAATTGTAAATGGGATCCAATGATCAGAAATGTTGCTTCTCCTTCCGATCTTACTTTGTTCCGCTTACTCTGATCTTGTCATCGATAATCTGCCAACAATCCTCTGCACTATCTCTTCTGAGCTTGATCGAATCTTCTCTGCAACCAACAATCCTCTGCACTATCTCTTTTGAGATTAATCGAATCTTCTCTGCAGCGTCTTCTCATAATGCCCATCTATTACATACTTTATGTACTCATGCCATCTTCATTGTTGTACTTGCCATCAATGACAAGCATTCGTTGTCTGTTAAATATTTTCCAACATTTGACTATCAATTGTGACATTAGTGAGTGCACTCATGCAACCACACACACATTGGATGTTCCAATGAGGAATGCAAAGCCTAGATAAGAAGGATTCATTCATTGCAGGGATTTTTCTATTAGCGGGGATTGTGCAGAGGAGGCAAGTTGTCTAGAAGCAGTAAATTGGCACATGAATTTGTCAATTTTTGTATGCCAGTGTGAGATGATTGTATATTTTACTAAGAGCTCTTGGATTAGAGTTTTATATGATATTGTTTCATGATCCATGCTATATACATAATATATGATAGTGGGGTTTTTATCTTTATGCTTTCCCATTAAAACATTTGTGTTATGTGTGATTGATCTTTTTTCTTGATATTGCAATTGGCTATCGTGTTTTAAATTCCGCAAGAATATTTGCAGAAGCGATTATGTATTTAACAGTGGCATATAATTGTTAGATCAAGAGAATCTAGGCAATACATAATTTGTATTAAAATTTATACAATTGCATCAACCGATGCATAGCCATTGTATTATCTTCGTGCCAAAATGTGCCACTAAAATTTCCACCATATGCATATAAAATGTAACTTAACAATATTTCATAGCCATTTCCTTGTTAGTTAGGAGTTAACCACTATCAAAAATCATTTTCATGCACATAGTATCGCAGAGGTAGGTCTATTTTGCATTAGATATAGTATTTTATTTTTCCTCAAAATGCCTTCTTACAATTTTCACTAACGTTTGTTGTGCAGGTGCGTGAAGAGAAAATACCATAATGAATAGTAGGTTGCAGTATCATGAAAAAGAATCATTCCAAATATTAACTAATGACAACCATATTCTCATCAACCTTAAAAACCCTTGTAGCTCATCATCATAAAATGAATAGACTTGATCTTTAAAAGTTCAAGAGGGTCCCACCTACTAGCGTTATTTAGTCTTATATAATAACAGGCTTTAGCAACACTTTGCAGGAGAAATTACGTTGACATTTTCAATCGTCAACAAAAATCATACTCATAACTTAATCATTTCAATGCAGAAAACATTTATAGACACATAAATATACACATGCATCCATTATTTCCAATTCAGAGCACAAGGCATGAAAACACTTATCAGAACCATAAGGAGAGATGCAACTATTGAAAGGGGTTCTCTTTTCCACCCAACCATAGGATCAGTCACTACTAATGGCTTTACCACTTGCCACCCACAAGCTTAGACCACGATTCTTTGAGATTCAATCTCTTTCTTCCAGCTCAACGAAAGTTAGGGATGAAGGTTACTCTCCTTATCCCAATACAGAAATAGATAGGGATGAAGGTTACTCTCCTTCTCCCAGCTTAGTCTTTATTTTCTGGGATTAGAACTCACTCCCATTTTTCTCAGTCCTTCCTCGGACCCGATGTTCTATCTGTCAACATGTTATGTATATACAGGAGTAAACAAAATAGGATATGTTTGTCTCATGGCATCCTCCATTTCCCACGTAGCCTCATCTGGGCCAAAGTGTTTCCACTACACCTTGACCTGTGCAATGGTTCAGTTCCTGAGTGAGCTTTCCTTCCTATCTAGTATGCATTGAGGTTATGGCAGGAATTTTCCCTATCACGGACCAGTCAATTATATGATTAGAATCATGTACATATTTCTTCAATAATGAAACATGGAAAACATTATGTGCCTTTACTCTGGGAGGAAGTGCTAGCCTATAAGCTATAGGTCCCACTCTATATAAGACTTCAAAGAGTCCACAATATCAAGGTGCCAACTTGGCACAAGCTCCCATTCTCAAGGAACTCTTCCTGGGTATAAATCTGAGATATACATGGTCTCATGTCTTGAACTCTCTAGGAGTTCTCTTTCTATAGGGGTAAATTTTATGTCTATCCTGAGAAATCTTTAGATTTTTCTTTATCTGAATCACTTGTTGTTCCATTTCTTTCATCATGTCGGGTCCAATTGTAATTCTTTCCACTGGATTACTCCAACTTATTGGAATCTTTCATTGTCTACCATAGATGGCTTCAAAAGGGCTCATCTTCAAGGATTCTTGATAACAGTTGTTGTATGCAAACTCTACCAATGGTAGGTAGTCTTCCCACATATTAGGTTGATTCATTACATGAATCCTTAGCATGTATTCAAATATTTGGTTTAATCTTTCTATCTGGCCATCAGTTTGAGGGTGATAGGTTGTGTTGAACAACAATTTAGTCTCAAAACCAGCCATTAAGGATTTCCTAAATCTTGAAGTAAATTTGGTGTCTCTGTCAGATACAATTTCCCTAGGAATGCCATGCAGTCTGAATATCTCCTTCATGAACATGTTGGAAATATCTATTTCCTTGCAAGTTGACTTGACAGGAACGAAGTGAGCAGACTTGATTAGTTTTTCGACCACGACCATCATGGCATCATTTTGCTTGGTCAATTTTGGTAATCTAGTGATGAAATCCATGGAGATGGTTTCCCATTTCCATTCTGGGATGGGTAGCGTTTGTAACAACCCTGTTGGGTGCTAGTTTTCTACCTTAACTTGTTGGAATTCTAGGCACTTAGCTAGATAGTCAGCTATGTCTTTCTTCAATCCAAGCCAATATAATTGTTTCCTATTGTCCGTGATCATTTTCTGATATCCTAGGTGACCAGTATATGGTCTCTTGTGTAGTTCATCCATTATGAACCTCTTCAAGTCGACACGGTTTGGAATATACAATCTGTTTATGTAGGTCAACAGGCCTTCATCGAGCACCCGGTAGACTTCATGCTTTAGCCCTGTAGGCTCTTGCCATATGTATGAGGTCACGGTCTTGAAGAATTCATATGTTTCTTTTTCATTATTGAATCTTTCCCTAACATCAGTTTAACAGGTTCTTACTGTTTCCAAGTGAATCATTTTTATACTTATGCTAAGGGCATCGACCACCCTATTTTCCTTTCCTTTGATGTGTTTGATTTCGAAATCAAACTCACTAAGGAGATCCATCCACCTAGCTTTCTTGTCAATGAGTTTTGGTTGATCAAACAGGTGCCTCAACTCACAATGGTCTGTCATAAGCATAAATATCCTACCCAGAAGGTAATGCCTCCACATTTTTAAAGCATGTATTATGGCAGCCAATTCTGGGTCATCGGTCACATAATTGATTTCATGCTCATTCAATTTCCTGGACACATAGAAAATTACAATCCCTCTTGTATAATGACTCCTTCGATTCCTTCCTTCCAGGCATCTATACACACAAGGAAATCATTATTAGGGTCTACAATATTCATCATGGGTCAGGAGGTATTTCAATTCCTGAAATCTTTCTTCGCATTTTGATGTTCAAGTGAATTTAACCCCCTTTTTCTGAAGGGTAGTGATTGGACAACCAATCTTGGAAAACCCTTTTATGAACCTTCTATAGTATCCTGCTAAGCCCATGAAGGATCTGATATCATATACATCCTTTGGTGTAGGCTATTCCATAATAGATCTGATCTTGTTAGGCTCTATTTCCACCCCTTCTTTAGAAATAACATGGCCTAAGTAATGGATTGCTTCTGGAAAAATTCGCACTTGCTAAATTTAGCATAGAACTGATGCTCTCTTAGTACTTGAAGTACGAGTCTAAGATGTTCTTCATGCTCCTCTATGTTCTTGGATTATATTAGGATATCAATAATGAAAACTAATACAAATTTGTCCAGAAATTTGTTGAGTACATTATTCATTAAGAACATAAAAGTGGCAGGGTATTGGTTAACCCAAATAGCACCACCAAAAATTCATAGTGACCATACCTCGTCCTGAAGGTTGTTTTTTGGATGTCTTCATCCTTAATTCGAACTTGATGGTATCCAGACCTTAAGTCAATCTTTGAAAAAATGGAAGCACCTCCCAATTGGTCAAACAAGTCATCAATTCTTGGTAAGGGGTACTGGTTCTTTATGGTTGTCTTATTGAGTTGTCTATAATCTATGCACAGTCAGAGTGTGCCATATTTCTTTTTCACAAACAAGATGGGTGATCCCCATGGAGATACATTGGGTCTGATGTAGCCTTTGTCCATCATCTCCTTTAGTTGTAGCTTGAGGTCAACCATCTCTGGCGTACTCATCCTATAGGGCGTTCTAGATGTCGACACTGCTCCTGGTGCAAGTTCTATCGAGAAGTCAATGTCTCTTCTCAGAGGTAGACCTAGTACCTCTTCTGAAAACACTTCTTTATATTCTCTTAATATGGGGTGGTCCTCTAGGTTTGGTTTCTCATCCTCAACATATTCCAACACCTGTATTGCATATAAAGGAAACCTCTTTCTAGAATACTTTTTCATTTGAAGGGATGATATTTGTCTCACTAAGACATGCTTTTGAATCCCTTGGAGGGTTATCTCTCTCCCTTCTTCATTTACACATTCTAAAGTTTTATGGTAACATCCCAACTTAGTTTTATAACAATCCAACTAGTCCATACAATTCAACAAATCATAAGATCCCAGGGGAAGCATGCTAATGGTCACTCGGGTGGGCAATCCATCCATGATGAATTGGCAAGATGGTATGGCCTCTCCTATTTTTGTTTTGGTCCCAGTGGCTAGTTGTACCAACCACTACTTAACATGTCTAACTAGTTGCAGTTTACACTTATCAACAGTCTGAGGGGCCACATAACTCAAATTATAACCATGGTCAATTGAAATAGAAACTAGATGGTTGGTGATCATACCTTCCATCTCCACCACTGAAGCTTGGTGGTCAACTTGATTATTGTACAAGGCTGCATAAATTTGTGGCATGCTCCTAGCCACATCATTGACGGTGGTAGCCTCTTCGATATTCTAGACTCTCCTATTGTTCTATTGTCTATGTGGGAAATCCCTCAACCGATATTATTCTCCACACCCCCAACATTTTAAGGGTTCTTTCTTTGGGTTATCAATATTTTCTGGGACTGCCTCAAAAGGTTTATTTCCACTCTAAGAGGGGAAATTTTTCTGATACACACTTCTAGTAGGAAGGTTCATCCTAGAACCCTTCCCATAGTTCTTAAATATTGAGGATTTAAACCCATTCTTCTTGAATCCCAAACTACTCTTCTTCTTCCATTCCTCGTGAGGTCCTGTCTTACTCCTGAACTATTCATAACAATACCTTTCCTTCCAGATGGTCTCTTCTAAGGTCTTTGGTTCGTCAAAATCAATCATGTCCTGATAGGTCTGAGGTAACACACTAATAAATCATTGCGCTTTTACATTTTCATCTTTTATGTAGGGTACATACCTCAGTAGCTCAAGGAATTTATTGACATATTCATCTATGGTGAGTTGTCATAGCCTGAGTTCATAGAACTCCTTAGTCTTCCCATCCATGTATTTCTCTGATAGATACTTCTTCCTAAAGTATTTCTCAAACTATTTCCACGACAAGTCCTTCTCATGGACTCCTTTCACATTCCTAAGATCTTCCCACCAAATGGAAGCCTTTCCATTCAGGTTGAAGATGGTTATTCAAGCCTTCAATTTTTTTGAGTAGTCATGGACTTTGAAGTATTTATTTAAACCAAAATGTCAAGCTTCAACCTCTTCCCCTTTCTTAATTTCTCCATCGAAAGAGGGTGGTTTGGATTTATTGAATTCCTCAGGATCACGACTTTTGGAATGCTTTCGATTCTTTCCTTTCCTTTGAGAATGTGAGCTAGTTTTGCTACTAGAATATCCCTTGGAGTTGTCAGCTTCCTTTCTAGAGGAATATCTCAATGATAGTCCCATTCCTACAAGTTGGGCCTTCTTCGAGGTACTTCTCCTAGTGTGGTCACTTATGGGTCCATGTTTTCAGATCTTAGGTGGACTTTGACGTATCTTCACATGTCGTCGGTCCACATGATTGGTTGTGGGTTCATGATGCAGTTGCCTTTGTATGTTGGGTAAGCTCTGTTGCAAGACTGTGTTAATTTACGTTTGTTTTTCTTTCTCCTTTATAATTTTATCATTGTCGGCCTTGGAAATTTGTAATTCGACCCTGAGGCTCCTTACTGTTTCAGCCATATCTGGAGTGGTTTCCACCGCCCTCCTTTCGTCAAATTCTTCATCTCTATTGTGGGAGTCATCCCCCGCTTCATAGCACATCACCATCCTTTAGAATTGAATTTTTCCCATGATTTACTGACTTCTTGAGTGATGAAAAAACACTTGTTGTTAGACAACATACTATTAGTTTATGAAAAATACACAGTTCAAATTTCTTTAAATGCACACACATAGTAGAAATTTTCATTCTTTTCCTCAATAAAATTTTAACTAGGCTCTTTTAAGAAAGAGGTAATATAAGGTGTCACTCTTAAAAGTACTTTAAATATGATTTTAAGTGACTCATCCATGAGCCTAGGCAGGCCAAGTGTTGTAACTATGCTCCAATACCAATTTGTAACACACCCACGATGGGGCATAAAAAAAAATTTCTTCTTGAGAGAAAAATACCCTCATTAAGGGGTATCTATTCCATTCTTCTCTTCCAAATTTTTCCATCCATGATCTCCATTCTCTGAGACAAGCTTAGAGCAGGGAGATATCCTCTCCCAAGGTTTTTGGGTTGTTTCATCCCCCCTATACTTGCATATTACAAGGGGCTATGACCAGATGCTAGGACAACAGGCACCAAGACGACCACCACGTGAATCCTCCGTAGTGGCAAACCTCCCAAGTTCACATTCCGACGTCGTGTGTCCTCAGGGATTTCGATGGCAATGATTTACTTCGGGACTTTATCATTCAGTAATTTAAAACATTCCTACATCTTTTTCTTCCAAATTACTATGTACCTGAAGCTATAGATTGAACACCACGCGTCCCTTGTGATCGAAAATTATGATCTTTTTCGGGCTTCGATGTTCGGAGGTTCTGAGAACTCCAACTCTTTTATCCTCTAAAGTAATTTGTACCTGCATTTCCAGATATGGAGCCACACATCCATCTAAATCAATGGCTTGGGTCCACTTCGAGACTTTGGTGTTCTGGAGTTCCAGACGCTCACACCACCTTTTATCCCGTAGTGATTTCACCTAAAGTCGACAATTTGTTGACGCGTTTCTCTTTCAAATCAACGATCACAATGTACTTTGGGAGTTCTCAACTCTCATGACCCCACTTTCCTCCAAAGTGACTATCTTCTGAAATGGAAGATCCGTTGACACCTGTCCTTAGCTGACGGATGACTAACATGGACTTCGACTCTCTAGCCTTCAGGAGTTTCTTGTTAAAAACATCCCTTTTCTCCCGAAGTGATTTTCCTCCAAAGTGCAGGATCTGATGACATCGGTCCCTTTGGCTTGGATGACTCAAATCTACTTTGGCTCTTCAAGCTTCGGGAGTGTCAACCTCTCTAGACTCTCTTTCTCCTGGAGTTCTTACACCCGAAGTCAATGATCCATAGCCCTGTATCTCCCACAAATCGATGGCTAAAAATCACTTCGACCCTTCAGCCCTCAGGAGTTTCAACCTTTCCCCACTCTCTTTCTCCCAGAGTGCTTACACCAGAAGTTGACGGATTTCGGCCACATGTCCCTGTTCTCAAATCGATGGCATAGGCGGACTCCGTTACTCTGCGGATTTCCAAAGGAGATCATAGTTATGTGCCTAGGAAATTTTCTAGGTCTGATGGTCATGATCCGACCAATACCAATTTGTTCACCAATCGATGGTTCACAGTGATTGCGGGGCCCCAACATGCTCACGCATTATCAGTGAGATCAATCTCCACAATCTGAAAAGTACTCGTCCAACTCAGTCAAATCATGGTCGTTGATCCTCCAACCCAATGATATCAATGATGTTAGTGAATTGTGGGTCGTGAACTAGTACATTCACTAATTTTTCCTCTGCGCTCCGCAATGATTCCCCACCATTGATATCCATTCATAGATTGACGATTCACAGTGATTGCGAGGTTTATTCTCCGCAATTTGGGAAGTTCTCACCCAACTCTATCTAATCATGGTCATTAATATTCCATTCCCAATGAGGTCAACGACGTTGGTTGATTGCGAGTCGTGAACTAGAATGTCCACTAATTTCACCTCCGCGCTCCGCAATGATTCCAAACCATCGATTCAATCGAGCAGCTAGTGTTTGACTCATTAAATCCAGTGGGTCTTTTATTCAATCTGATGACTGGAATAGCTTCTCCTCTCGATGAAAGACTCGCATCCATCTTCGTTATCAAGTTATTAAGTCATCTACGGATGTCGTTGCTCCAATAGTTCGGGTAAATTTGACTGTTGTGAAATTTGACACCTCAGAGCTTCGAACTCTCGAAGTTTGGAAAACTTCATGAGTTAACTCCTTTCAGCGTAGATTTCCTAGACCCAGGTCACATGGACCTTCAGATGACTCTTGGGCTATGAACTCTACTCTTATTTGGGTTTTTGGTTAAGGACTCGGGCGCAAGTTCAAAGTCTCTTAGACTACTGGTCTGAAGGAAACACCTCCCTATCTTGCAAAACTTTAATCTCTAAAACAGGGCAAGGTAAATTCATGAGATTACTGAGATGGTAGTAGTGCCAAGAGGCTTGCTCCGACTCTGGGACTGTGATTTAATTTCCCGGGGAGAAACACCTTCGAGGGATTAAACTGGAGCATATGGAAAATCAATAAGAATCATAAGTTCTCAAGGGAACAAATGCATTCTCATAACTTAATCATTTCAATGCAGAAAACATTTATAGACACATAAATATGCGCATGCATCCATTATTTCCAATTTAGAGCACAAGGCATGAAAACACTCATCATAACCATAAGGCGTGATGCGATTGGTGAAAGGAGTGCTCATTTCCACCCAACCATAGGCTCAGTCACTCCTAATGGATTTATCACTGGCCACCCCCAAGCTTATACCACGATGATTTTAGATTCAATCTCTTTCTTCCAGCTCAAAGGAAGTTAGGGACGAAGTTTACTCTCATTCTCCCAATACAGAAATAGATAGAGATGAAGGTTACTCTCCTTCTCCCGGCTCAGTATTTATTTTCTCAGATTAGAACTCACTCCCATTTTTCTCATTCCCTCTTCAGACCTGAGATCTTAGGTTCTCATCTCTGCACTCTTCACAGGTCTTCCTCTGTCCACCACGCTTCCTTTCCTGCTTTCCTTAGCCAAATTGCGTGTGGATTGAATTCCCAGTCCGTGATCAGGTCTAGAAGCCTTAAAAATGGGAGTTCTGCCCCATCCCCTCATTAACTCTAGAGGATCTCTTCCCACCTACCATCCTGACTGTAATTCATTCCTGGGTCAGAGGGTTGTTTTGATCCTCAACAATTAAATCCAGCAAATTACTAGTTTGATGGAGGTTAACACAACCATTCCTGGTACCCTCCATCACCTTTTCATAGCATTCGTGGTCTCTCTTATTACATCCCCTTTCCATCAGTCATACAACATGTATCCATTTTCTATTAAAATAATAGAATTTACATCCATCGACCTTTTAGACAAAGGTCCATCAAATCAAACATTCACACCTTTGAGTTTACCATAGTTCCTTGGCCAATATATTTATAATTACGAACTAGGGAAACAGGGTGTTACAAATGACATGTGAATTTAGTTCTAATGGATGGATTAATAGCCTATATAACACATATTTCATAGAAATTGACGGAACTAAATTAGGGTAAAGTAGTAGCGAGAATGGGGTCTGAGATTTCATTAAAAAATGTCTTTTCTTGCAATTTTGGGCATTGGTCAAAGTGGTTTTTTCACTCTTGAAACATGTTAGATTTATGATTTATGGTATTATGGTTCCAACGCCGTTGATCTAATCAAAATACGAGGTCCAGAAGTGCCAGAATGATCGCCAAGGATTTCCCGTCAAGAAAGCCTCATTAACCGTTACCTTCATTAAACATGAATCTACTCAAATTCTTGAATGAATTTGTAAGGTATCTCACTAAAATCCCCTCCTTGTGCTCTGCACATTACAAAAAATGGCACCTCGATCGACATCATATGAGAAAGTTATGGACTTTTGAACTCAAGCTCTTGTTGTTTCTTTTTGGTAAAAAAACACACTTAGAATTTTTATTTATTTTTCTTCCTTTATAGGTGATTTCGTGCTCATCTTTCTGACACATGAGTTCATGATTTTGTTTTTGAAACATAGGATAATTATTTCTCAACTTTCTGACACATAGATGAGTTCGTTATTTTCTTTCCAACACACGAGTTCATTCTTTTCTTGCTAACACATGGGAGATTTCATTCTCATCTTGTCGATACATAAGAGAGTTTGTGCTCATCTTGTCAAAACTTGAGTTCATGATTTTATTTCCAACACGTGAGTATGTTCTTTTCTTGCTAACACATAGGAGAGTTTGTGCTTATCTTTCCAAAACATAGGAGAGTTTGTTGTGATCTTTCCAACACATGAGTTTGTGCTTTCCATGTCAACACATTAGTTCATTCTTTTCTTGCCAATGCATGCGTCCAACATTTTCTTGGTGACACATAGGACAGTTTGTGCTCATATTTATGACACGTGAATTCATTATTTTCTTGCCAACACATGATTTCATTCTTTTCTTGTTGACACATAGGAGATTTTGTGCTCATCTCGTTGATACATAGGATATTTGATGTTCATATTGTTGGCACATGAGTTCATGTTTTTATTGCGAACACATAGGAGAGTTGTTACCAACACAGTGATAGGACCCTACAAAATTACCTTTTGTACTTTGGTCGTAACTTTTGACTCTGATACTTGTTTAGCAGGTCCCTTATATCATTGGAAAAGTATTATTATATAAAGAGGATCGCAGAGAAAAAATATAAAATCGATGTAGAACTAAAACACATGATATACACAATATAGTATAGACACAAATATACATGGTTCACTCAAATTTCTAGTCCTTCCTTTATTTTTTTCTAACAAATGAATGGATATAACCTCACTCATTGTAACTTTGTCTTCTTTTCTCACATTCTCCTCTCTTAGAATATAATATTCACTCTAATACATAACCACAAAACAATTCCCTCATACATATAATAAGGTTTCCTTCTAGGGAAAAAAACCCTAACATAAATTATACCATCAAATCTGCAACCTAATGATGAATGGTTCAGATTGGATACAAAATTACAATATTTTACAAGGAAAATTTCCCAAAAATTTCTTTTTAGGGGCACTTCCCCCAAACTCCCACCAAAGGGGGATCCAATGAATGTTGTCCCCCCCCCCCCCCCCCCCCCCCCCGCCCCCCCCCTAGACCCCATGGAAATAGATGTGGGAGGGAAATCCCAACCCCCACACCTCCCCCATCAAGAATTGGGATCCAAACATTGTTGAAACAAGACCTCTGAATCAAGAATATGTTGGGATATTTACACACTTAGGAGTTAGTAATATCTAATTGGTCTATTTTGTTGTTAGGTAAAAGTGTTCTTTCTATTGTGTTTATTTAGTATGCATTAGTATGCATTTGTAGTTAGGAAATCTGACGGTCACGATATGTTCCTGACATAGAGTGATCTGACGGTTCATACTCTCCTTGGTCTTAACAACCATTGATCCATGGATTAACACCCAATTGGTCCATGATCTCTATTTAAATAGCATGGAGGGTCATTTGTCGATGATTGATTGTGAGAAAATATCTTGTAAAATCTCTCTGTAATCTTTTTCTTTGCATTAATAAACTGCTCTAAGTGGCCACATTGGTTGGGGTCGTGAATGTTTCCCCGTAGGGGTTTTACCATGTGAAAAAATCGTTGTGTTGATCTTTGATCTGGTTATGTGAGTGGTTATTGAAGGTGTTCGTCCTCTGTTGGAATACATGTGTTGTCGAACATGGTATCAGATATTGTTTGAATACCCACTCCCGTTGTAGATCGAGATTGTGAAGCCAAGTTTCCCCATCTCCATTTTTTGTGATTTCCATACATTTATGGGATAATAGGATTGTTCCATTGCGTATGGAGCACTCGTTTCAGTCATGAACACTTTTCATTTCACACGAAAAGGTTTCTGTCTGCCCAAGATACGACCATTATAGTTAGATCTGGAGGTATAAAGCTTGAATACACATTTTTTAAATTTATGCAGAGTAGTATTTTGTTAGCCTATGGCCTACCTTTACCAATGACTAAGTCTAAATTGTCACCTATATTTGTATTATTCATTTAGGATATTAGTAATATATCCTCAAGTGATGACTAATGAATTAGTTAAGATTGCCTAGCCTAGTCATCATGCATGATTTTAGGATCTAGAGAAAATCTCTCTATGAGGTGGCATCACCCATTGTACTATAAATATGTAACATTGGAGTGAATAAGATAGTGTTCACTAGTGAGCCTTTTCTGCCATGTTGTTGTTCTTGTTTCTGATTTATCAATTTTGTTCTTGTTTCTAATTTATCAATTGGTATTAGAGTTGGACTAGGCTTAGCTGCCTAACAGGAGTGCCCAGGAATATGATAGAATGAGAGGTAGTATTCCTTAAGCTTGCAGGAGTAGATTGGTGTGAGTTTTTTGCGTCAGTATTTTTTTTATTTGTAGATTTGCGTCGTGTGAGTAAGAAATTTATGTTATTTTATGACTTCAATCATTTTTCAGTAGAATGTGAGTGGCTTCTGAGTGGCTTCTGGATCGGATCATTGTCTGCGCTGAAGGAGGCATTTTTTTTTTGTCTGCTGAGGAGGATTGTTGTTGGTGTGTTGAGAAGGAGAGGGAAGATCTTGAAGAGATGGATAATTGTGATACATTGTTGGAGTGAGGAGCCGAACGTTGGAGCACATATTGGCATTCCTGTCATTGCACATGGACATGAATGTGGTTTCCCTGGACTGCAAGTCATGGTTTTGAATTGAGGCATGCAACAGGAAGCGGGTTTTCATCGAAACTTGTTGCGCGGTGAGCCCTGCTATACTCACCAAGAGGTTCCCGAGGATAAAGTCCATTGCGCTCAAGGGGAAGCTCAGAAAATTGTGACCAATTTTGTAGAATCCAGCGTCACTTTTCTCTCGAATTTGTCCAAGACAACAAGGACATCTTTGCAAAGCCGCAGCTCATACAGATCGACATTGAAATTCTCTAGCCTCACCTGCCTCTACTGGACACATGTTCTTCTCGTTGATATCCTTGTAGATCATCATTCGATCACTCTGCTCATATTTGCAAGACCTATTACTATCCTCTCATCACCACTTTGAAATATGTGGGTGTGGCTGCATGATTTTCAACCTACGACCAACTGAATTGACCTTTCATCACCAAATTGGAGGAAGTGCATTGACTATATGGTGGAGAAACAAGGAAGATCGATATGAAAGTCGTTATGAAGGGAAGATGACGATCCAATATGGATCAATAAAGAGAGTCAAAGCC
>ML778518.1:239177-282299 GCA_009831015.1 Picea engelmannii
ATCTAAGGCAATCATCAAATTAGTGAGCATGAACGTGGCAGGTGATGAATGGCTTAATTCTTGGTAAGGAGGCAGGCATATACAGCTGTAACATCCCCTGTAACACAGCTCAACACTTACATCAATTGGCTTGACCAATGAACAACAGTGAGTTCATGCGCAATGAATGTTATATCAAAGTTTTTAATCTACCAACAGTCGAATCAAACTGAACTATGCGTCAATGTAACCACCGATGTCCATAGCTTAACCAATGTGTCAATATATGAAAACAACATATCAACAGTTACAAAATATCCATAGGCATTATACATGAATATCCATACATCTTATGAAACCAAAAGTTGAGTAGGCCAAATAAGAAGCCCATCAAAATTAATGCATTGCAAATTCAGCGAAATCCATTCACACAATCGATCTAAGAATGTCAAATGAGTATACCTATGTGTGCGAGTGTTATATCATATCGTTCAAACACCGACATGCAGTTCAAAACCCACAATCATGTTCTCGCCAATGCATTAATCAAACGTTTAACTAAGGTGTCAAATCGATATTACATACAATTGATATGTCAAGAGCTATGATAAGGATCAATAATAAGGATCACAAAAGATAAATCATGACCTCGTTGCAATTCAATGAATCAATGTTTTAGGCAAGTCATGAAATGCGAATCCAAAGGCTAAATGTTTCCAATAAAACCGAGTTATATAATCCATCGCAGTATGAAAACCGATCAAAGGACATTGCTTATCAACAAAAAGATAAGCGCAATATGCATGGTGACACAAAAGATATTGGCAGTTCAGATAATGATCGAAATGTGACCTCGAAAGGAGAAATTTTCATTCTTACACTCATGAAGACTTAGCGAAGGTAGGCGTGCGGAAAGGCGCAGAGAATAAAGTCGTCGTTCATTTAAAATTTGCGACGAAAAATCAATGTTTGTGGAACATTGGTGTAGGCAGCTTATGAGACAATGAAAAATGTGAATTGGCTGCCAACAGAACCCTCTTTTCCTGCGAGTTGCCTTACGCTCTGATACCAGTTGTTAGAAAAATAGGACCACGAAGAAATAAAATAAAACAAATGCAGAAGAAAAACACAGAAGACACACAATACAAGAGAGACACAGATTTGTGTGGTTCACCTAGTGTGGGCTACGTCCACCAGAGAAATTGCCAGGTCCTTCCTTTATTATTATCCATCAAATGAAGGGATACAACCTACAGCAAAACCATTGTAACTTCCTCTTATTTCTCTCACAGTCTCCTCTCTCAGAATACAATATTCACCATTATCCATAGCCGCAATACATTTCCCTCAAAAAAGAGGGTTGCCTTCTAGGGCAAAAAACCCTAACACAATCTCTACCATTAGATCTGTGACCTTATAATGAACAGTTCAGATTTACAATGAAATTACAATATACTTTTACAAGGCAATTTTTTCTTCGGGGGCCTCACCCCCAAACCCCCATCGGGGGACGCTTCCCGAGAACCCCCGCTGGGGGCTCGCTTGCCCCCAGACCCCCAGCCAGGGGGATAGCCCCCCCGGACCCCACAGAGGGGGTACCCCCCCTCTGCACTCCCCCACATGGAAGAGTGTACATACTTTTCGGGTGTAAATACTTCATGGGGTATAAACACGACTGAAAGCAAGGACCTCTGAATCAGGAAGATAATCAGGCTCCACAACCAACACCATCGATGTTGCCAGGCACAGTTGTATCATTCCTAGTGCATTTCTGTTAAAAGCCTCCCATTCTTTGTCCTTCATACTCATCGACTTATTTGTTTTTCCTCCCAATGGTAGGAAAATATGTTTCTAATATAGAAAATATTCCATTTATCTTCCATAACTGGTAGTTTTGGCCCTTAAATTTCCCAACCCTAAAATTTCCATCTTCCACCATTGCACCCACTCGAACCAAGAACCCTCTTTTCCTGCAAGTTACCTTTCACTTTTATACCAATTGTTAGAAAAAAAAGGATCGCAAAGAAACAATATAAAAAATATGTGGAAATAAAACACATAAGATACACAATACAATAGAGACACATATATATGTGGTTCACCCAATATGGCTACATCCACTAGAGAAATTTCCAGTCCTTCCTTTATTATTATCCAACAAATGAAGGGATACAGCCTACAACACACTCGTTGTAACTTCCTCTTCTTTTCTCATGGTATCCTCTCTCATAATACAATATTCACTCTCATATTTATCCACAATACAATTCCTTCATACATAAAATAGGGCTATCTTCTATCGCAAAAATCCCTAACATAACTTCTACCGTCAGATCTGCAACCTAATGATGAATAGTTCAGATTGAATATGAAATTACAATATTTTACAAGGAAATTTTAGAAAAAAATTCTCTTTGGGTGTGCTTCCCATGAACCCCCTTTAGGGGGGGCTCCAATGAATTCGATCCTCCCCCCTAGACACCCTAGCGACAAATTTGGGGGGACAAGCCCCCCCACACCATCCCCATCAGGAACTAGGATCCAAACATGGTTGAAAAAAGACCTTTGAATCATGAGTAAAATCGGGTTCCACAACCAATAGGTATTTCTGAGATATACAACTTCACATCTATATGATTTCACATATACCTCACCAATTGTTGATATTTTTAGGATCAATATTTGGCACATTGGAAAAAGCGTCAGAGAACTGAATACTTCAACCAAGAGTAGAGGAACCAGGAACCGAACTTAAGGAAGCATATATGAACTCTCACTTAGATAATGATTCAATTATATAGGTTCAAACACATGGTTTTGAAAGTTTATTTCAATATTATTCTATGGTTACTCATCTATTACGTGTTGAATGGTGCCAGGTATAAATGTTGAAGGAAGGTCATACTCAATAATATGAATAGGCAGTGTGTGAGGGAAGCAAACCATGAAGTCAAAAATTCCACACATCAAGGAAATATACCAATATACAGTAGTACCCTCGCAAATAGGATCCACTATCGAGGATAATGGAGAAAAAAAAAAAAAAAAAACAATTGTTGCAGCAGTAAAGGAGTAGCGAAAGGCAATCAAACTCAAATAGTTGAAGAAGAATTTTGAATTCCATGATGATCAAATATCAAACTTGGAGGGATAAGAGTTTCCCAATGTCAAAGCTAGTCATCACAGTGGGTGAGGTTCACTATAGCCAAAATCTAGGATGGCCCACCGGTGCTAAAAGACAAATTTGAATTGTAACTGCATATAATATATTAAATTATAAACATTTATGATGTCTTTGTTCTCTCATCATTACAAAGAGGATAAGTACATAAGTTTTGTAAACGAAAGTTAATGCGGGGAAGGAGGAAGGCCAAGATTCAAGTTGAATATCAATAAATATGGGGATTGTATCCAAGTAAATGGGTTTTGTCTATTTGAACTTTCATGTACTATTACTGAAACTTTTAATGAAGAGAAGCATGTTTGGCCAAGTTATTTTTTGGAGAACTATGATTCTCGTGTTGGGCATATTGTGGACTATTCCTATGTGTTTTCCTCAACACTCGGGTTGTGTAAGAACGTACTTTGTATTGTAGACTATTCTCATGTATGTTTTTTGTATGATTATTTTGGTTCTTCATAGTATATTTTTCTAAATTCGTGGGCATAGAACTGTAAATGATTATTTAAATTCTATACTATTTTATGTTTGCAGTTATTTATTCATATTTCTATCTTTGATCTGTGTGAAATATTTCCAAAGCCATTGATAGGAGCATCATTGGTTCTATGTTATATTTATAGTTACCTTATTTTATTCCAAATCCATGCATATTACAATAGCTACATTTCATTCCTTATCTTAGAAATCATCATCGGTGTATCGGGCCATAACCGGTAAACCCCAAACTAGAAAAGGTTGTCGTGCCAAAATCCAGATGGTTTCCATATTCCAAACGATGATAGGTCTATAAGGGACTTCTTATTGAGGGTAACCCTGATTGTTGAAAAACAACATTTTTCCTACGTCAACAACCCCATAAAATGAACTTTTGCAATGCATCCCACTTAATGAAACCCTAGATCTTAAAGTCATTTGAAGAAACAACTTCTACATCATATGACTGGTGGATGAAGGGAGTTCATGTTGTAATTATTCTATTAGAATTCCACCTATGGATCATAGATCCAATGCACAGATCCCAGTTTATCACTATCTGTATTTCATATCCAAAGTCCATTCAAGGACACATGCAAAAATGGTCATGGGTGCATAAAAGCCAATGGAGTAATGAGATCGATGTTTCAAGAAGATATAGTGAGAGGTACAACAGGGTTTATTGAGAAAATGATGTAAGCAAGAAGCAAATGGTTGAGAATATAGCCAATAAGGCTACTAGCCATTGTTGCAAAGCAAAGCAGTCATCATTTGGGTCCTCCCATTACACCATTCACTCTAGTTATCATAATTTAGTTTTTTGAAATGGGTTCCATAGTGTAAACTCGGTTGCATCATATATCCATTTGGTAATAAAAATATGTCTATGTACTATTTTTAACAAAATTGATTAAGAAATGGGGCAACCCAACTTTTTAAGTGCATTTTTCTAGTGATTCATTGTTATGCCTTGATTCTATGTTTTCTTCCAAAATTCTAGGTTCTAGGTATGCCTTAGAATAGGATAAAATTGTTGGACTTATTAACTCCTACATGTATTATAGTATACTTATGATCATACAAGAAGGTCATGGTTTGTTAATATATTTTTCATTATGATGTAGAGTTTGTCTCTATGTGTGTGGTATGCTCCTAATTTTAGGGGAAGTTGTTGGATCCAGTTGGATACCACAGATTCTCTTCCACTAGTTTAGCTCCTAAGTTAGTGTGAAATTGAAATATTTCCTCAACAAGCTGTTATTTTGATTAGATAATGTGTCTATATTGAGACAAGATCTTGATGTATATATGTGTGTGTTGAGTAGAAAACACACCCTAATTTTTATTTTTATTTTTTGGGTACCACTTTTTTCTTTTTAACTACAATTACACTATTAATAATTTAATAATTTTGGTTTTTCAATGGTTCATGATTTTATTTAATTATTTTACACATATATTTGTCTAAAAAACCCACAAAATTACAAGATCAAGAAAAACAAGAAAAAATAGAATAATATGAGGAAAAATAAAAAAAAGTCACACAATTTAGCAAATCACTAATAAACTCATCGAGAATCGGGTAAAAAGTGTCACGAATCAGTTTTCTCCAAGAAGCAACGCAAAGAGACACATTTCTAGGAAGTGTCAATAAATTTATCGGGGCTGGAAGAAAGTTGGTAAGTATCAATTTTTCCCTAAGTGTTGATAATCATAGGTTAGCATTTTTGTACAAGTTCCAATAGTTTTGGAGTTTCACATTTTCCACCAAGTCCTAATATGATTTTGAAGGTATTTATTTCTATCAACTCCCAATAGCCTTTCGGGCATAAAATCGATTTTTCAACTCCTAATGGATTTCATAGGCTTTATGATTCCACCAAGTCCTAAAAGGAAAATAACATCGATGGTTAATCAAGGGTCAAAAAAAAAGTGAAATGGGGTAATTTTTCTCTGAACATTGAAAGAATGTCCTAGGAATATTATCTTTATGGTTTTTTGAAGAGGTTTCAAAACAAGCCTGTGTGGCAGCGTAGTCCCTGCCAACGAGGTTAGAAAGGAAATTGTGTAAAATGGGGTCAAATTGTAAATGAAACGAACTGTTCAGTGCAAAATGTATATCACAGAAATGTTGTGTGCAACATGTATATCACAGAACATGGGGCAAAATTAAATGACAATTGGCAGGCAGAGCACCATCTAATTTTAGAAAGTATATAACAAACCTATTTTTTTTTAAAGTATATAACAAAGTAAAAAAATTGTTGACAGTGCAAGAATAAATTTGGAAATTTAAATGCATTTTTCATATGGACTGGTGAAAGATAAAAATATATGATGACATAAAATTAATAGGAGATAAGAAATATAAAAATTTAAATGCATTTGTGAACATGGGGTATAAGTAAATGAGGCTTGTGTAACATATGAAAGAGTAAATGCATTTTCCATATAGACTGTTGAAGCATAAGAATAAAAGTCTGTAACATATTCAAAATTAAATGCATGTGTCATATAGAGTGGTGAAAGATAAGAATAGAGTCTGTAATATATAAACAATTCAATGCATTTTTATTTGAAATATGTCAAAAAATGAAAGTTTGTCACATACTAGTGGAAATTTTGAAATATACAAAAAAAACAAAGTTTGTTACATATAAACCAAAATTTGAATGTGTTTGTCATGTACACTGGGATTGGGGATCCCATGGACCATTAGAGAAATATGTACAAGAAGTAGGATTGTGAAAAGAAGATAGAGTGCAATAGCTGTAAAAGAAAATAAATGGAAAGGTATAAGTGTTTGCCTATACATCTGTATTTAAGACAGTGGAATAACTGGGTTGAGAAACTAAGAACGTTGCGATGAGTAAAATTACAGTGAGGGTACATATCAGCGCTTTGGCTATTTTCTTGTGACTGTCATTTCATTGATGTTGTCGACAACTGTGGTTTCAAGGATGTTCTCCATGGCTGTTGGAATGCTGGAAACTGCTTGTTGTCTTTGGTTGGCGGCCTATTTCAATTGCCTTTGGACCCATTGTTCAATGTAGGCTCTCATTGGGGTGGCATTGATCTCATTTCAGATTTTTATGTTGAAAAGATCATTTTCTAATTCCTGGAAGTCAATAGAAAGATTAGAGAGAGCCTGTTGAATTTCCTCATTCTGTACTGCATATTTGACTAGCCAGTCATGGACGTGAGCTTGATCAAATTGAAGGATGTTGTAAAAATTTTCCAAAGACAAGGTCTTCAACATAGAAAACTGTTTATCGAACTCTTGCCTGGTCAAGGGCAAGGACTTTGCGATTAAGAGGGGGTCTTGGAAGTCGTTGGTTTTCCCGGCTAAGTCTATATTTCACATCTTTCTAAATAATTTATCTTTTTTCGATATGGCTTCTTCACATGACTGAACAATGAGATGCAAGTTCTTTACTTTTTCTTTCCAACATGCATTCAATTGGTAAATCCGGTTTTTGGATGGAATATCTTCTTCTCTTATTTTTGTTTATTTCATATTGTTGACAATCTTACCAAAAGGGATGACCATTTTTAAAAATATTTTTTCTTCATCTTTTAATTTAGCCTGCAAAATCTCCAGCAAGGTATGTCCCCTAGTTCCAAGGGAAGCGATGGTTTGTGATCTTTTCCATGCATTGGTAACCATTTCCCTTATTTTTTTATATTGTTCTTGACATATTATTTACATGATGCAAGGAGGGTGGAGGATGCTTTTACATTGGGTGCAGGGGTGTTAGGTATGTCTATTGCCAAAGGATCAACAAGCAATGGCATAGGAATGAAAGCGTCTTCCAATTCCTTGACTTGGTCCGTCAGTTTGGCATTCTCGGTCTCGATGCCTCCAATGGAATCATGAAGTGCTTCTCCGGTCGCGGTGTGAAGTTCACAGATTTGGGACAACTGCATGTTGGCAATGTCAACCTTTCAACGACATTTGCCTTTGTTATTTTTAATTTTTTTTTCTAAATTATCAATTTTTTGTTCTGGCTATCAAAAACAATGCTCTAAAACACGAAGGATTCATCTTCGTCAAAATGTTCGATAACGGATATGTCCATTGGATGGCTATGGTGGATGGCATCTTTGGGTTGATCAAGGAAGTGGAACATGGTATCTAGATCAGTGTCAAGTTCAATGTTCTCACTCTGAATTTTTAGCTCTTCCGCCTACCCCACATTTGTTTTTCTCTTCTTCTCTACTGGAATCTTGTGAGAACTATCAATTTTAGAGTGAGGAGGGTCTTTATCTCCTCCTCTGTTTGAAGAACTCTGGGTGTCTTTGTTTTTGTGATGGGCCGTTGGAGCGATGCTCTGGGATGTCGTACTTTTTGGAGTGGTATTTGCGGATTGAACACTCTTGTCACTGGCACCTTTCCACTGTTGTGTGTACAGTTTAGTGCAACTTTGCACTGTCTCTACGTCGTCGGCATCAGAGGTAGGACCGTCACTGTCTTTGTTTTTGGGCAAGTGTTTATTTACAAAACAATCGTCGAGGCCAAGTGTCTGTAAATGTTGTTTAAAAATATCATAGGGGTTGAATCCTCTTATGTATTCAACATAAATGAGGTTGGAGGTGCTAAAATGTGCTACGAAATCGTCAATTTTTTTGACGTTTTTCAACACGAACTCCCCTATTTTCCAAGGTAGAGGAATGAAATATTTTTTTTCTTCCTTTGGAATAGATGGAACCAGTAGATGTATTGATGTTCTACTTCTGCAATAAGCATTATGTCCATAATGTGACATGGAAGGAGGGCAGGTTGTTCCATGGAGCCAAAAATTCTTATGACAGTGCAATTATCTAAATGTTCGAGTGTCCCCTTCTTGTCCAAAAAAATAGTTTCATGTTCAGATATGCGGGGAGCATCATCTCCTAACATCAAAACTTTGAAAACAGACAGTAAGTCATTAAAAACCTCATAAAAACAGTGGGAAGCCTTGCGCTTCCACAAGGCCTGGTACCGGAACATTACCGGGTGGAATTCACAGTTGACATTCTTGGACAAACACAGTTGCAGAAATCGATAGGAATGTGCTATTTCAAAAACTAAATAGGATGACATATAAAATTTATTTTTCCTTTTGTAGCTTGACAATTGGGAAGAGATTTCATGGGAAATTAACCTACCCCAATAAGAAATGGCTTGTTCGTTGACTCTGAAATACAACATATAAAGAGCCATGCAGGAAACAGTACCTGTGGAATCTTGTCCTATTATTCTTGTAAACAGCCAGGCAATTTCGCGAAATGGATTTCTAAATGAACTAACCTGCATGCTTGTATTATCTTCAGCAACTAGATTCGGGTTTTCCAAAAAAAGGGGTAAGATGTCCAATATGTTATTATGCGTTGCTAGGAACCGTTTGCAATTTTCTCCTTTGAACGTTAATGTTGGCTTCGACAATTTCATCATCTGGCAGAAGACTTGAGGTGACAAAGAAACAAAAGAGTGGTCCTGCAGTGGAATAATTCTTTTCTCTGTAATAAATTTATTGGCACACCAAGAGACTAGGTCCTTACAGTCAAAAACCTCAGGGACACAACCTGCATGAGCAATCCCATAGGTCCAAATTACTTGGTTCTCTGCGGTAGAGGTTGAGTAATAAGACAATGCCCTAGACCAGTGGAAGTTCTGGTCCTCGCGCCCAAAGATGTTCATTGTATCTCCACAGAACTAGTGTCGAGATGATGCCATAGGTTTATGAGAAGGTTGCTTTACTGCAAACAATGATTTAAATGAATAGTTAGAGAGAATAATGTATCTTTTTGCTAAATCTTGGTTAAATTATTATGAATGGGAAAGTTCCTCGAGCCTTTCACTAATTAATGACAATCTTTATTGGTGGTTCATGATGAACTATTAACAGTAAAGTTTATTTATTTCATATTTAGAATTGCAAAGGTGGCGGGTACGACGAAGAGAAATTAACGAATGGAGGTTTCGTGAACGTGCGAAGTCCATGCCGTGTGAACGCGATTTCATGATTTTGAAATGAACACTCCGAAGGGATAATATAATCCCCTCGCAAATTTTGGTTTAATGTGCATGAATACGAGATGTCCTCGAGCCTTTCACCCATCAATGACAATATATATATATATATATATATATATATATATATATATATATATATATATATATAACTTTTTATTTTCTTTTATTATAGCAAGTGTGAAGGTGACAAAGATGGCGGAGAGAAAGGAAAGAATGGCAAGCTCTGAAAAGTGGTCAGACGAGATTCAAAAAAGGGTTATGAGGATAGTGAGGACAACTGAGTGTTGGACGGTGAAATTTCATGTTTTGGGATTTTTGAGTGCAAAATGTGTAAAATGAAATAGATCATGATGGGGCAGTTGAGCGATCGATTTGTATATTTTTGGAATTCCACCTAAGTGGCTAATTTTGGAATAGGTAAATTGTTAATTGCATGTGTAGCAATAAGATGTTATTTATAATTGCCAATTGCTAATTTCAAAGGGGTGTGAGCATAGGAAACAACTACTACGAACTAAATATTTCTTCAACCTGCCAAACCGACGATCCACCAAAGAAATTGAACAAATGGAGAAGTATGGAAAGCGGACAGATGGGATTCAAAATGGGGTGAAAATAGTTCCACTAAATATGCGAGGAACCGATGATTAAATTGTATTTCTCATAAGTTTTCAGATCAAAAATTTGCACGATGAAAGAGGGCATGATAAGTGGTGTGTAATACGGAGAAGGGTATATGCGTTGTTGAAGATTAGATTTTATTGCAACGTGTCTGTGAAACTATGTTCTTGATACATTATTCCAGGACTAAAACATATCAACTTAACCACTAAACTTCCTTTTCTACCAGTTGCCAGCAAATGCTTTTTTGAAGATTAGATTTTATTGCAACATGTGGGTGTAACTGTGTTCTTGATACATTCTTCCGTGAGTGCAACATATTAACTCAAGTATTGAACTTCTTGCATTATGGGTTGTTAACATTAAAACTTAATAATTGCATGTCTATAAATAAGAACAACGATTTTGTTGCAACATTGTACATTGGCAACGAAGAGTCGAAGGCAAAAAAAAATTAATAGCAAATCCATTTAAAAAAATAAGAAAAACATAGAGTATTGTACTACTAGAATATCCAAATTTTTTGATCTTATACAATCTTTTTGAACCATATATTTTTTTATGCATTGCTTGAAGGTGAATTAATGCTAGCATTAGTTCAAATGTTTGTCTTATCATTTTCTGCTACCTAAATTTATCCCAATGTTTGATATCCTAGCGTATCCAAGGTTTCTCTATTTTTTATTATTATTAAGTACTTAACGTACGTAAAGCCTGCCACACACATTGTTTCTTAAATGTTTACACAACGCGAGCCCCTTGGATGGTTCTGGCATCCTTAAATGTTTACCTAATAGATCGCATAGCCTGAAACGTTTACTTAACATGTATATCACGGAACAAGCTTGACATGAAAAATAAAAATAAATTTGAATAATTAATTGAATAAAATTTAACAAAATATTATCACATATTAATAATGAATAGTATATTTAATATTAATATTATAAGATAGATATCATAAATTTAATTTATAGTTTATTTATTAATATTAATATAAAATACTATATACAATTATATATGCATTTTAACTCTAGAGTCAAGAAGGATCAATTTCTAGGTACAAACCTGTATTACCAGAGACAAAATCAAAATTCCAAAATTACATTAAAGTGTTATAGCAGTATATAGACTACTATAAATCTTGGTACAATAAGGTATCTGCGACAAACACAGGCACGCGTTCTGCAGTATGCAAGATCCTTGGAGTTTTCTACTCGATGAATCATCCTCTGTTGGAATTGATATTTTTCACAAGCTTTCCCTGAGGAAAAAGATGAAAATGGTTGCAGGCCAACTGGAATAGCCCTTAGCTAAAACCACCTCTGCATA
The DNA here is from genome assembly GCA_009831015.1 of Picea engelmannii. Lineage (NCBI taxonomy): Eukaryota > Viridiplantae > Streptophyta > Pinopsida > Pinales > Pinaceae > Picea > Picea engelmannii. The sequence continues at coordinate 250,784 of ML778518.1, forward strand.
GTCCAAAAAAAATTAGTAGCACAATTTGCACGTGCAATTCCAGAGACCCAAATTAGTCCATTCTCGGCAGAAGGAGATGACTAGTAGGAAAATGCCTTGCAACAATGAGAGTTTTGGACCTGATTCCCAAAGATGTTAAACAATATTTTTTTGGCTTGAAATATATCTTTGGGAGAATCAACATATCATTGCTTTACAACAAAATTATTTCGCCCATAACGGACTAATTTGGAACTCTGGAATTCCTACTTTCGCGTTGCAAAGTGGTTGTTGCGTTCACCGTCCATTTCTTTTCTAAAACTCCTTTTGGTGTTGTCATGACCGCGATCACCGAGCTGGGAAGATCTGTTCATTATGGTTGATTTCAATTTGACCGTAGGAGTGGGAATATTCTCTGCATTTCCATCATCCATTGTCGTATCATCGTCCATCAGATCATCTTCTTCCTGATGGGAATTCATGGCATCAACTTCTGCGATAGCCATGAATGCAATTGGATAGGTTCTCTGAGTAGCTAGGGTTGCCATGGAATTTTTTGGCTTGAAATATATCTCTCGGTGTAGTAAGGGACCATCTCCTTTTATGTTCCTGGGCGGAAGGAGATGAATAGTAAGAATATGCTCTGTAATAGTAGAACCTCTGGCCATTATGCCTCAATGTGTTTACTATGTGTGGAGAGAATTGCTTCTAGAAGTTATTAAGAATTTTTGTTTGCTCGAGACGATGTTTGAAACGAAAGTCGGGGAGGGATAATATAACCTTCAATAAATTATGGTTTAATGTGTATTAATGGAATATCTTCTCGAGCCTTTCGCTGATCAATGATAATTTCTAGGGTTCATGCAGAATGAGTTGTGACCATCACATCTCACTAATTGCACAATTAGAAAAAGGTGTGAAGGTGGAGGTGACGGCGAAAAGAGATTAAGAATCACAAATTTCTTAAAAGCACCAACCCGTCGGTGCACAAAAAAAAAGTATTGCATCGACTTTGAAATGAATACTTGAAAAGGATAACATACTTGTGCACAAATCTTAGTTTAACTCGTACTAATGACAAATCTTCTCCGGATTTTCGGACATTAATGACAATGTTAATGTTTCCTACAAGATGGATACTAGCATTAAAGATTAATTATTGCATATCTGGAAATATGTACAAAGGCAGTGGCGATGGAGAAATTGATTCCAAGAAATACCAAAGTATGGATAGCGGTCAGGCGGTTTACAAAAGAAAAATAGCAGAAGATATACCCAAGAGACATGAAGGAGCGATGGTCATATTGTAGCTCAGTGGCAAATATCGGTCGTCAATTTGTATGTTGCAGAATTTGTAGATTGACAAGCAGAGCTGCAGGTTGGTTGGCTCAACATTGCACTTTCATTGTTTCATGTCCTCCAAATAGCACTTGGACTTCCGCGATATATAGATTGACAGATGGAATCGAGGGATGCCAGGTTTAAGATTGTCATTGTTTACGGATGGCAATCTCTATAAACTATCTAACATATCTAAAAACATTATTTTCAATACTAAATTATTAATATCACATATTGATATTGCGGAATTATATTAGAGGAGAAAGTTTTTACAATCTGGTCGGGTGACTTATTTAAAATATTTGCAACAAATGAACAATACATAGGACACATGCACTTTTATAAAGGATGGACATGAGATTTTATAGAGCACCAACGACATACAAATTGACAGTCAGAATTGCAAAGATGAGTCTCTATATCAAGTATAGACATGAGAATTTATAGACCATATGCAGATCCCTCATTCTATACCTAGGAACTTTTTTTATCGCGTGTTCATGGCCTGGCGAGCTGAAAATAGAGTCTCTATTGTTCTGTGTTCTACAAATAGCTCCCAGATTTATGCAATATACAAATTGACAGGAGGACCTATGGGTTGCTTGGCTGAACATTGCATTTGTATTTTTCTATAACATATGTGGATCCCTCATTCCATACTTGGGCACTTTTTGGATCGCCTGTTCACGGCCTGACGAGCTAAAAATTAAGTATATATTGTTCTCTGTCCTACAAACAACACCGATACTTATGTGATATACAAACTGACAGACGAACTTCTAGACATGATTCTTTACATATAAAGTATGGACATGAGATTTTATACAGCATATGTGGATCCCTGATTCCATACTTAAAAAAGTTTTTGAATCGCGGGTTCGTGGCCTAGTGGGCCAAAAATAGAGTCTCTATTGTTATGTGTCATACAAATAGCACCCATACTTTTGTGATATACAAATTGACATGTGGACTCGGGCTGGTTGGCTAAACATTGCACTTGTATTGCCCTGTAGAGATCCTGTATGAATTTCATATTTAGCAAAAAAAAAAATTCGAGGGCTCTGGGGATTGCGGACTGAAAATTGGCCCTCTATTGTTCCGCGTTGTACAAACAGCACCCACAATTTCGTGATATATAAATTGACAAACGTACCTATGGGCTTGCAGGCTCAACATTATAGTTTCATTGTTCCTTGTCCTCCAAATAACAGTCGGAGTTCCGCGATATACACATTGACACATGGACTTGAAAAGATATTGTCACGATATCAACTATCTATCATATCTAAAAACATTATTTTCAATACTAAATTATTGATATTATATTTTGATATTGCAGAAGTTAATTAGACGAGAAAGTTTGTACAATCTGGTCGGGCGACTGATATATAAGTTTTCCGACAAACGAGCAATGCATAGTAAACATGTACTTTTAGAAACTATGGACAAGAGATTTTATACATCATATGTGGATCCCTCATTCCATACTTGGCCACTTTTTGGATCACAAGTTCTCGGCCTGGCGGGCTGAAAATGAGATTTTATAGACCATGTGCGGATCCCTCATTCTATACTTAGGCACTTTTTTTATCGCGGGTTCACAGCCTGACAGGCTAAAAATAGAGTCTCTATTGTTCTGTGTCCTACAAATAGCTACCAGATTTCTGTGATATACAAATTAACAAGAGGACCTAAGGGCTGCTTGGCTAAACATTGCATTTGTATTGTTCTATAACATATGTGGATCCCTCATTCCATACTTGGGTACTTTTTGGATCACGGGTTCGCGGCCTGGCGGGCTGAAAATTAAGTATCTATTGTTTTGTGTCCTACAAACAACACTGAGACTTTCGCGATATACAAACTGATAGGAGGACTTATGGACATGAGTCTTTATATATAAAGTATGGACCTGATATTTAATACAGTGTATGCGGATCCCTAGTTCCATACTTAAAAAAAATTTGAATCGCGGGTTCGCGGCCTAGTGGGCCGAAAATAGAGTCTCTATTGTTTTGTGTCCTACAAATAGCACCCATACTTCCGTGATATACAAATTGGCATGTGGACTTGAGCTAGTTGGCTGAAAATTGCACTTGTATTGCCCTGTAGCGATCCCGTATGAATTTCATATTTAGCAAAAAAAATTTATCGGGGGCTCTGAGGCTGGCAGGCTGAAAATTGGGCCTCTATTGTTCTGCGTTGTACAAACAACACCCACAATTTTGCAATATATAAATTGACAAACGGACCTGTGGGTTGTCTGGCTCAACATTGTAGTTTCATTGTTCCTTGTCCTCTGAATAGCAGTCGGAGTTCCACGATATACACATTGACACATGGACTTGAAAATATATTGTCGTAATATCAAGTATCTAACATATCTAAAAACATTATTTTCAATACTAAATTATTAATATTATTTTTTTATATTACAGAATTTAATTAGATGAGAAATTTTGTACAATCTAGTCGGGTGATTGATATATAAGTTTTCCGACAAATGAGCAATGCATAGAAAACATGTACTTTTAGAAACTATGGACAAGAGATTTTATACAACATATGCAGATCCCTCGTTCCATACTTGGCCACTTTTTGGATTGCGGGTTCTCGGCCTGGCGGGCTGAAATTTGAGCCTCTTTTGTTCCGTGTCCTTCAAATATCACCCAGACTTCTGCAATATACAAATTAATAGGTGGACTTGCAGACTCCACGCCTGACGGGTTAAAAATTGCAATTGTTTAGGGATGTTGATTTTATCTAACTTCATCTAAAAACATTATTTTTCAAATACTAAATTATTAATATTAACTAGTGATATTGTACAAGTGAATTACATTAAATTATTAAAGGATGTTAAATCGCTTATTTTTTTAAAAAAATGAAGGAAACAAAACAAAGTTTTTTTTAAATTCTATCACCGCAAGCATAAGAAGGACCAATTTGAATTTTAAGGCCCCCTTGTTCATATGATAGCACAATTGCACTCCGCACAGTATATATTCCTTGATTTCAAATTATTCCAGGATATTAATTTTACCAATTTCATTGAATAAGCAAAAATGCCAAAACAATGACCAATGTGAATTTTAAGAGCCTCTTGTTGGTATGATAGAACAATTTCACTTCGCACACTATATATTCGTTCATTTCAAAATATTCCAGAACAATAGTTTTACCAAGTTCATCGATCAATGAAATCTACTAAAGCAAGTCACATAGTACATTTGCGCCATAGCGCCATAGAAATTATCAGGCATATATGCGTGCCAGCTAGCTAAAAAGATTCTTATATTGTTCTGTGTCCTCCAAAGAACAGTTGGAGTTCCACGGTATACAAATTGACAGAGAAATCAGATAACCAAGAACCAAACATACTTTAAATAGGCTGCAAGCAAGTTTTAAGAAGGTTTGATAGAGAAGAACCCATCGACCTTTGCACCAAATAATTTGATATACAAAGAAAAGACGTCGTCGCATTCATTTTCTCTTTCATTTGGTATATGTTCCCAATAGGAAATAACTAGGGCCATGCGATATATGTGGATTACAGAGATATGGGTCAACTCCAACGAACATTCATCTGGATGTTGAACAAATATTACACAGAGACATGAAGCATTTTCGTTTCCTCCCAAAGTTTGATATAATTGTTTTTTTCCCCTTCTTCAGCCGATATCAAAAATTGCATTGTCCTCATTTAAGGTGAATTTTCTCTCTATCTGAAGCTTCCGCAACATGTAGACAATATTTGCCTTTTTCTGAAGATACGTTTCATACAACAACTCTGCCAACTCAGGAAGTACATTTTCTAACAGAGGCTTCCTAACCATACAATGCATGGTTGTGTTTCCCACGGTTCGGATAATACCATTGACGCAATGTCCATAAATATATGGAAAATTTTCACTGCATCGTAGACAATCAATCGTATCATCACTTATCAAAGAGGAGGCAGAAGTAGGGGAATGGAATTTTTCACATACAGGTTCAAAGGGGGTCAAGTACACATTGGCTGTAGCTAAAAGACCTTACACCTGGGAACACGATCAAAGGGATTAATACATTGAAAAATATAATACACAACTGCATCCCCCCCTCTCCTTTTAAAAAAATTAAAAAATTAAACAGGCGCAGAAATTTGTTGAAGGCTATTTCTATAAGTAAAGCGAGGATAATTTTGTGGATGTATACGCACAATAGTTGTAGAGATAGCTAGTTTCTTCAGATCCTCTACTATATTTACTCACAACTTTGTTACAAACGTTGCCTGGGTTGTCTGGAAGATCCTTTCTCTAGCATCTCTCTTCTTTGTTATATTTTTGAACAAAATAAGTGGAATATCTCCTCTATGCGATTGTTGTTCCATTGATGAAAAAAAATCTGAATACGTATTGAACAATTGTAGCTGCAACATGGAATAGTGAAATATTTTTGTAACTTATCCGACATACATGCAAACACAAAAGTAAAGAACAAAACTAAATATGAAAAGTGGTACCATTGTGTTGTCATTGTCCGACTTTCCATCCTTTATATGGAGAATGTGTTGTGACCTAAATTTTCTTGCCACTGTCACAGCATCCCCAATCATTCTGATTGGGTAAATATCAGTGCCCTGTGCAAGTTAGTTGATAGTCGAGTCCGGGAGGAAGCGATATTCTGAACAAAGAGCAGGATTTTTTTCCACAAGGCTTGTTTCGTTGAGAGAAATAATTCGATCGAAATCGCCACGGTCATATATTGTTTTGGGCAATATATTAAAATTTGTAATGGATATCCCATTACGCGGTAATATCTTTTTTGCATGTTTCTGGACAAGTTGTGGAGGAACAGTTAGTTTCACTGTCATCATGGCGTCCTTGTCTATCATGTCAGCATGCATAATGGATCTACTTTTGTTTTCCTTGTCCAAGTAGGTTCTATAGACAACCATTATGTCCCCAACGAATACTTGTCCAGTTTGGCAGTTGTTCAACCCCTCTATTGACAGTACTTTAGATGTCACAACTCTAGACCTGATGAAATTTTTTGAACAGGAAAACTAAAGTGAATGGTAGTGTGGTACAAGTATACGCATAATTTTGATGAACTATGGAGCCACAGTTTTGTAACCACACCTCTTAGTTTGCGGAACATGTCGCACGTTCGGCGTCTCACTTGCACTTGTTGATACTTCTTGTGAGCTGCAAACCATGTATTGCAGATGGAATCAATGTATCCGTCATTCCATAGATGAATATATGGCACACAAAATTTGTTTAGTAAACATAGTAAGAGTAGTGCATATGCATCTTTACCTTTGGCCTTGTCAGTATGTCGATGTATGGGATGACTGATTTCTCATGCCTATGTCACTAGCCCAACCTTTTCTGATGCAAGCATATGCAGATGAACATTGGGACTAAACAAATATATGCACTGTATATTGTCCATCGGAAGGACCAAACAATCGTAGAACTGTATGCATCTTAATTTTTTAACTGGAGAAATTTTTAACAGTAAACAGGGCGTGAGCACAAGGCACCATGGCCAATCTGTATATCGCGGCTCCCCAGAAGGTAGGGGAGTTGTAATGATCCCAAGCTGAATTATTTCTTGGAATCACTAACTACTACTAATTTATACAATATTCATCAACACATGGAGATCACAATATATTCAAGATGTAGAAGCACAAGCAAATATCTGACCTTTTTATTATGAGCAATGTAAGATCAATACAATAGATGGCCGATCTGGCATAAACCTTAGATGGGTGTACAAGCAATAGATATGAGTTGCTACAAAATGCTCCCGAAAATACCAAATAAGCCTCCAAAGGCTGGATATACAATGAATACTGAATCAAGAAGATCTGAGGCGTACTAATGCTCAACCTCCAAGCTGGAAAGTGCCACGTCCTGCTAGAATGCTGAAGCCCTCAATAATTCTTCCCTTCTACCAAAAGTTTCCAATCATCCCGAGAAATATGCCAAATGATAGATCGGGCAACTGTAAGGACAACCCAGATGTCCAAATTCCCAAATCCACTCTCAAACCCCATAGATCTGAATTCTTCCCTGAATGGTGCGCCCCACTGGATGAATGAAACCCTAGATGGTTCAGCCCTGATGAAGGAGGCCTCCAAATTCTCTGAAACTCTCCAAGAATATAGATCAGGCTATGATGATCCCATGGGAGAAGTTTTGGACTCAGATCTCAAGCAGATCTCCCTAGATCTGAGTTTTACTGAATTACAGGACATCCCTTATGGCTCCAAGACGTCCCAATCTGCAGACAAATGTAGAATGATGATAACCCTCCAGAAAATCCCTCAAACTGATGGTCCTTCCCCTACAAACAAAACCCAACTGTCGGAATGGCCCCAGGCCCTTAGGATAAGCGGGATCGAACCTCCCTCTAGATGATGGTGCGCCCTTGCTGGAAACACAAGAACAGTACGACCTGCTACCTTCTGAAGCACTAGATGGAGATGGGCTGAGACTAGAATGGTGTGGAGGAGTCTTTCATCCTCAAGACCAAGCTGCGGAACAAGGTGAGTGGATATTTTACCATTGATTTGCTCACAAGGGTTTGTACAGAAAAACCCCCAAACTGAATGCTCAAGAGCAATAGAAAATACTAATCCAAAACCAGAATGAGTAATAGGTGCACCCCATCCTCTTACTTATACTTTTCCTTCTAATTTTCTGTTGAGTTAGGTTAACTCCCAGGGTTAATCTTCTATTCTTCTGTTGAGTTATCTTTTACTCCTTTATCCTTTTCCTTTCTTAAGTCAACTTAAAAATATAACTTTTAACTTCTTGACTTTTCCCCCCCTCAGTATGAGACTATGACCTAGTGGGGGTGCCCAGGCCACTGAGTCTCCTCATCACCTCTCTAAGAGGTGGGGGACATTACAGGAGCAATCTTCAACCTGCCAACCTGGCCCCCGCAATAGAGAAAGTGGGTAACTATGGAATAAGGTAGAAGCAGGACCACATATGTCAATCTGTTAGTCCACCAACTGGCACACGAAGGAATTTTTGGAAACCACACTAGGCGTATGAATTAGAAAACAAAAGGGAGAATAGAAAATGGAAAAAGTAGAAACGGGCAGGGCAGAAAGGCCCATTACTGTGAATTCATCATTTTCAATTCTAATGTTATATACCCCCACCCGGTTTGTAAAACCACACTAGGAAAATGAATTAGAAAACAAAAGGGACAATAGAAAATGGAAAAAGTAGAAACAGACAAGGCAGAAAGGCCTAGTACTCCGAAGTCATCATTTTCAAGTCTAATTTTATATACCCCCACACGTTTTGTATATTTAATTTACCAACACACTTGGTATACCTTTTAGAATATTGTACAACAAAACCCTCTGTTGTTGCACAAAATAATTCATCTCCCTATCCAAGCAACCTGTTTTTTCCAAGGCAGCAACACAGAAGATGCAATGGACACGAAGGCAAGTTAGTATGAAAACAGACATCTGAAAGAAAAAGAAACATGTCTATTTACCCACCAAAGAGTCCTTCCTCCTCTCCAGCCATTCTTTTTTTTTAAATGAAGCAATGCAACACAAACACAATCAACATGAAGCAGGTTAGTATGCAGGAAGGAACGCATGTAACCAAGATAAATTACCATGCAGGAAGGCACGCAAATAGCTTAACACATATACAAACCATAAATGAAATACAAAACAACGCAATATAAAACAACCAATACAAGCATGCACCTTTCTATATCCTCTTCAGCCGATGCAATCAAGACTCCCTCCTTTTCTCCAGCTACTCTGTTTGTTTCAGTGTGGGAACATACAAAATTCAATGAACATTAATGGAAGGTGGTATTCACCGGAGAAAAAGTAATATGTACATACAGCAAAACTGACTCAACGAACAATCCAGAAAGGCAGAAACATGAACCTTTACGCTTCTCTATCCATGGTTGTAAACGTGTAGATTTTTTTTCCCTGGCCAAAATATATTACAAGGAACAAAATATCACGCAACTGCATGGCCGCAACTAAACGATTTCTGGTTTTCCCTGGAAATTTATCCAGATATGCCCTTTAACCATGTTCTTTATCCTCTACACAGATTGTTGTGCCCACGATACAAGTTCTCAGTTTTTCATGGAAAACTACCCAAACATGCTTCCAAACATGAAAATATAATCTTGTAGAATCTTTGTTCCACATATCATATCTCAAGCACAACACAAATTGGATCATGTGCACACCAGTCTATGTAGAGCAGAAAGAACATGTCATGTCATATCTGCACATCTAACCATACATGGTTTATAAATGTAGGTTGCATACATATGCTTTATTCCAACAAAAAAACAACAGATATTGTAACTTCACATGTAATCCTCGAACAATTTTGCATGCAAATTTTTTCTTCATGGCAGGACTAGAGCACCAGGAAAATCTCACAGAGTACTAGATATCGGCCTTGGCAGACATGGAAAATAAAAAAACTACATGTCGACTGGTGGGTGCAGGGGCTGACCACCGTAAAGCGCCCCCAAAAAACAATAATAATCAAAAAAAAAAAAAAAAAATCTCCAACCACCGTTGTTGCACCCCAACCCTGCAAGGCCGAATCAAACAAAAGAAACCAATAAGTACCAAACCAGCGAGAAAGAACGAACAAGATGAACAACACCCCCAGGGCCCCAAAGCGCAAACCCCAGCCAAACAAATAGAACTAACAACCCAGGAACCAATGAACCAGCAAGAACCACCGAGCCAGTGAACAACATATGTATCTCCAATGATTACGAAACTACAACCCAAGCACAAAAGGAACCAGAAACATACAAGGAACATGCAACTACAAATAAGAAAACATTATTACTTTCAAAATGAAAACACTGAACAGAAAACAAGGAATACAAAATGAAACTATGGCATCGAAACTTACTCCGAATCAATGAAATGTAGAAGCGCAGGTCGAATCTCTAGCCAAACAACAACAAACCAGCAAAGAAGAACCACTCACCGAACCAATAAACAATGTATATCGCTTCAACGATTATGAGGATGAAACATACAATAGTAGAAACCGACAAACCAGCCAAGAAGAAGCACTCACCAAACCAACAAATAATGTATGTAGCTTCAATGGCAGAACAAGGACGAAACATACAATGGCTATTGAAGTGGTTGTAGACAAACAAGACTGTGCAAATTCACTGTATAGAAAATTTCGAGGAAAAATGTAGTCCGAGAATCGTATTTATATAAACATTTTAAGACTCTCAGGTTGTCTAAGGACCTCGTAATATGCAAACATTTAAGTTGTCAAGGGTGTTGGAGGACGTCGTGTCATGTAAACATTTACATTGTCAATCCTATTGAATCATCTCGAAATAAGTGTCAATACATTTCAAGAAATATACATTCACCAAAGACACTATAAAATTTGGAATTCTCAATCACTACAAAGCTTGGATATCAAAACATTTGAATATGCTTACTACATATCAAAACTTACGGATATATTCAGCTAGCAGAAAATGCTAATACAAACATTCCAACTATTGCTAGCATTAATCGACCTTCAAGCAATATAGAGGAAAAATATATGATTAAAAAATATTGTCTACGAGAAAAAGTTTGGATATGTTGCCATATAGTACATTGGGAATAGAAAAACTGGCAATAAGACCTCTGATCTCTTGTCCAATCATATCAGTACATATATGTTACTTTTTATTATATAAAAATATATGCTTTTAATTCCATAGCTCCAACAATAGGTATTGTGCAAATATTCCAGGTCAAAGGACAAACTAATATGTAGTCAACGCATTATCGATCGCTAGAGTCCCTCTATGCCTACGGCAGGGACTAATAACGATTTAGGTTGGTTTTGATGCACCTATCACCTAATATTGAAATACAAAGTAAAGCATGTCAATTGAGCCAAAACAATATTCCCAAAATGTGATTTTGAGGGTTTATGAAAATGTGTCGAAATAATGAAGATTTGAAACCCCCAATGCACATTTGCTACCAAGTGTTGATAAGAAAGGTAAAGTCCACCAAGGAGGATGAAATTAAAAAGTGTCGAAACAAATAGAAAGTGACATTGTTGCTCATCGTCGATAAATAAAGCTCATTGTAATGTGAATTTGGCGGTTGGAAGTAGGATTTAAACCAAAAGATTTACATAGTCCGATCGAAATGATTAATATGTTGTTCTCTCGGGGACCTAGATTTGTTCCTTGGACTTTAAATTCAATATCAAACAATTAATTTCCCCACTTTTCATTATGTTTTAACGTTCAATGTTGTTATTTCTTGTGCTTTGAAATTGTTGTGTCAATCAGTGTATCAATTTGCAAGAAGTGTAATTAGCATTTGTAATTCATTTTTATTTTATTTTTTGTCTCCTTTCCTTTGGTAAGTGGTTTAAATAGGCTTAAGTCCACTAATATTGGGTTTGTGTAGGTTCAATAATGCTTCATCATTTCCACATTCAATTGAGTTATGTTGATAGGATTGTTAAATGGTTTATCCTAATTGTGTGGATGGATGGTCTCATTATAGGTACAATGCCACCAAGAAGAGCCTTTGATAAAATATCTTCCAAAATGTTGAGAGGGAAAGGAAATAATCTAGGGGAAGCATCCAATCCAGTGTCGATGGAAGGAGAAGAGCTAGTAAAGAATGTAGAGCCAATAATTGTGTTTCCCTTGAAGAAGGTTTTTTTGCAACTACCAATGTACAGGGATACTAATCCAATCAATGAAATGTGAGTTCCCTTGCCAGGACGTAACAATTTGTTTATGTAATTTAGGGATAATGATTATCCTGAATCAACACCACATAGTGACATTGTTATCAGGGATATGGATGATAAGGTGCTCCCTAATATTTGAAGGTGTTGATTGCATTCAGTTGCAATGAGGGCCCTAGTGTCTCCCTGCATGGGAGCATTAGAATGAATCATTAGCCATACCAATTGCAAGAAATTTTCATTCAATGATGAGAAGGGACATTGTGTGGGGACATTTCTTACCCAGGATTTTAGTAGATATTATATGTTTCCATAATCAGAAGTATTTCTCCGCATTGATTTTCTAACAAAGTTTTAAGACTAGCATGATATAGGTATAATCATGTTCAACTAGTGGAAATAGGAAAAAAAATACTTCAACTGGTCCATAGGGTGGTACAACATTATAGGTTTATGAGAAACCTACATGTACATCATGGTCATGTTATGTTGATTATATGGAGAGAATGACTACTCTTGGTTTACCAAGGCATGGGTGCAATTGGCTCACAGAGTGGCCACCACTGTAAAGATGTTCAATTTGGGAGTTGTTATCACCAAACAACTTAGTGTTATAATTGAGCAAGCTCAAAACCCAAAGCAAGGCGAAGTTCCTTCATTTTACACGACTTCCTACTTGTTGGACATGATATACGCCATAACTATTTTTTCTCAATTGAACCTTAGTTGGCATGTTTTGGCATGTTTCATAGGCCCTTGTTCATGTTTACTTCAATATGTTGTGGGAAAACAAAAATAAAAGGTCTTATTCCATGACATGTGACTTATTCTTGGCTCATACATTTTCTATTATTTTTTGCCAAGAGTGTCTAAGGCTATCCAAGCAAGAAACTAAACTTATTCCATACATTGGTAATTGGTACATAGAAGAGAAACATATATATCTCATGATATTTGGTGCTACTACTCCACCTCACCTTCTACCAACATATGTTCCTGATAATCTAATTCTTGGGGATGTATTCTTTCAAACCATTCTTCAAGGTTTTAATGCCTCTTTGATTAAGGATAAGAATGTCACCTTCATTCCTTATGGTTTTCAGCTCTGATATTATTTTGTTAAAGATGCCACATAGACCAAGAAGGAGGGTATAGTAGACATGACCCCAATGGCTTGGTACCCAAACAAGTTGAACACATTGCCTACAACTGGTTATATTCTCATGAAAAGTGGTCAAAATAATCATTTACTAAGGATGCACAACATTGGGGCCAAGTTTTGCAGAGGAAGGCCACCCCTTAAGGTAATAACCCAAGAAGAAACCATTGATAGAGAAGAAAAACAAGCTAGAATAGATTAAGAGATCCAATGAAAGAGGAAGAAGAGCATGAATCGATCCAAGAAGAAAAAAATAGAGCACTCCAAGAACAAGAGCTTCAACAAAATACTAAGGAAGAACTGGAGAAGAAGCATGGGGAGGAGGATGCTTAAGAAGAGATCAACAAACAAAGAAGAGAGAATGAAGTTGAGAAACGAAGAAAATACTTGGAGGAACTGTGGAGGAAAGAGAGGGAGGAAAAGAGAAGGAAATATTTGTAAGAGAAAAATAGGGAAACACAAGAATTGTTAATAAAACAGGAGGAAGAAAAGAGGAAGAATCAAAATAGCCTACCAAGTAGCCAATAGATTCTCATCTTAACAAAAACCCTCCTCGAAATGTAATTTACTTTATTCAAGAAGAGGAGGATGTGGTGAACACAAGTGTTCCCATAAAGAACGAAGCTTCTCCTAGAAAAACCATCCCAAGGGCCCAATAAGACTTGGGTCATAGGAAAATATGAAGGGGCTAACACAACTCAAGAATATAACTAGAAGAATAAGACTACATATAAAGCAGTCATTGAAACTCAAATACCCATTCCAACCCCAGCTAAGGAAACTTGTAACACACCCAACCCCTTAAATGGTCTTTTCGGGGGTGGGGTGTCAGAATTTTGTTCTCCTTGAGTAATAAAATCCTCCATTTAGGGTCTCTATCACATTATTCTCATCCATATCTTTCTAACCACAGTCTCCACTCTCAAAACTGAGCTCAAAACTGGAAGATATTCCTCTCCCAAGTATTATGTAGCGTCAAGTCTCTCGATTACGTGATCCTTACACCATGCGTCCACAGAACATCAACGGTTCTGATTTACTTTGAGATTCTATGGTTCGAAAAATTCCAAAGTACTCACAAACGCAAACCTTCGAAGTGAAATCCTTCCGGAGTGTCGGATATCTTGACACGCATCCTGCACTACTAACGGTTACGATGAACTCCGACACTTCAGCCTTTGGGAGTTCTCAACTCTCGCAACGAGCCTTCCTCTGGAGTGATAGGTCTTATGACACCTGTCTTCTGAGATCGACATCTCAGGTGAACTTCAGGCTCTGTGCCTTTGGGAGTTCTTGTTCCACTTGTCTCCTAAGGGGATATCCTCTAAAGTAACAGATCACTCGCCACGCATCCCCAAACGATGCACGGTTGAGATCCTCTCCGTTACTCTGGGCTTCGTATATTTTTAAAGAACCAAGCTTCAAAACCTCTAGATTGGCTCTCCTTCATAGTTAATGATATATTGACACATGTCCCGATTGATGGACGGTTTAGATCCCCTCCTCCCCCCTACGACTTCAGGGGTCTTCAAACTTTCACACATGCTTCCTTCCGATGTGTTAAACCTATGGAGTACAGGATCTGGTGCCATGTGTATCCCGGTGCTAACAACTAGGATGGACTCTGGCACTTCAGCCTTTGGACTCTCTACAAACCATACCCCAGTTCCTCTAGAGTTTGAAGTCCCGGACTCCTGGAGTTTTGGTCACTTCACCAACCACATTGGCTAGGAGGGCTCGTGCTGGGGGCTGACATGTGTAAGGGGTCGGGGGTGACACATGTCACATTCCAATGGCTTTATAGGGTATGTGATATGCATGAATCTTGTAAGTTTTAAACCTGCGAAGTAAAGCAATGCATATATATTCTTAAGTAATACAGAAATTAATCAATGGCTCATACACAGAATACACAGAGATGTTTACCGGAAACCCTCAACCGGGAAAATATTTCTTTTTCATTATATCGAATTTCACCATTCGCCATACAATATATACAATGTTTTTAAGTATTCCGTAGATACCAAAACACTAATCCCTTAATCCGGGATTAATTTACAAATCAGCTAAAAATAGCAAAATCCGATATCTGACGCACCCACACACACACACATGCAAAGAATATAACACATACCCAACAAATCTGAGTGACACATGGCACGTCAGACATGGGTTCACTTCACCCTAGATGACATCACTATACCATGTCACTCAAGATTGATCGTCCTTCAAGCCCTTCGATCTTGCAGCCAAGGTAGGCTCACGTAACCCTTGGTTCAACGGCCTTTTCTACTTTGTAACTTCGGTGTTTGGGGGTTTCGTGGTGTAAACTTCTCCATTCTCCCAGAGTTGGTCAGTGTCAAGATAACCACCACCTAGATCTTATGGTTAAGAACAGTCTTGAAGCGTCCTCGAATTGACATCTCTTGTTACTTCGGGCTTCGGATCTTTTCGACACACCACACCTCAAATTACATGGAATGTTTAGTCACCAAAATAGAGGATATAGCACCACATGTCCCCCATATATCGACGGCTGAGAGGGATCCCGAAGGATCTTGAGATCCACGGTCCACATTACTTTGCAACTCCGGCCTTCGGGAATTTTGTGATGCAAAAATCCTCTTTTCTCCCAAAGTAGAACTTCGTCGAAGTGTTCTCATTGTATATCCAACAGTTGAGGGGACCTCCGAACATTCTTGATCGGTGGCTCACGCTACTTCACGATGGAGAGTTGGATCCCGGTTTAGCTGGTGAGATAGGTTCACCTAACCACTAAGAAAACCATTCATTGTTGGTCAACTTGTCAGTAACCGAATCTCTCAATTACCTTCAGCCAATTTAAGGTTGGTAAGGTTGGAAATACTCCAAATTCCTAGAATTCCAGAGCTCCAAAGACAGGAGGACTTAGCTTTCTTAGGCTTAGAATAAGGTTCCTAGGTGTTGGTCATATGGGTCCTCCCGAATGGAAATTGTCTGCTCGTCTTCCAACCAAATAAATCTCCCCTTTCAAGGCTTGAACCTCGCTATCCTTCCTGATCTTTATCATGAAATATTTAAGGGCTTGGGCATGAAATCTCGATCTCACAAAAAGAATTCTGAAAGAGGTATCCTCTTCAGACGAACAGGGTAAATTTGACGCGATATCTCCTATCTCGGTCATCCTACAGGATTACGTCCCAAAAATCCTCATGGGATAAGTTGGGGCATCCAGACTATCAGTCAGAAGCATAAGTTCACAAGGAGATTAATGCATACACATATCATGACCATTTTACATAGAAACCATTTAGATATATATATACCCATGCATTCATCCACTATTTCAGTTCAATACAAAAAGTATGAAAACACTTATCAGAACCAGAAGATGTGATGTGGTTGCTGAAAGGGGTGCTTATTTCCACCCAACCATAGGCTCAATTACTCCTAACGGATTTACCACTAGCCACCTCGGAGCTAGACCACAATGCTCTGAGATAGAATCATTTCTTTCAGCTCAACAACAGTTAGGGACAGAGGTTACTCTCTTCCTCCCAACTTAGCAAAAGTTAGGGACAGAGGTTACTCTCCTCCTCCCGTAGGATCTTGGCAACAAGATTTCTCTATACCAAGAAAAGAGGCCTACTTGATTACTTCCTTAATCACTCAACAACCTCATTTATTATCTTGTACAATAACCCTGCTATCCACCCCCTGGACCAAAACACACTCATGTTTTTTTGTTCTTCCTCAAACCCGAGATTTTTTGCCTCTCATCTCTGCACTCTTCTCAGGTCTTCCTCTCCCCACCACGCCTTCCTTTATTTCCTTCCTCAACAAGATTGCATGTGGCCTGAATCCCCCAGTCCATGGTCAAGTCTAAAATCCTTACATATGGGTGCTCTTCCCCATCCCCTCATTAACTCTTGAGAAGGTCTTCCCACCTACCAACCTGGTTGGTAATTCATTCCTAGTTCAAAGGATTGTTCTAGTCCTGAGCAATTAAATCCAGCAAAGTATTGGTTTGGTGGGGTTTATCTCAACCATTTCTAGTTCCCCTCACCATATCTTTCATAAAATTCGTGGTCTCTCTTGGAAAACCCCTCTTTCAGCAGTCATGCAACACTTATCCATTTTCTATTAGTAACACAAATTATATTCATTGACCTTTCATACAAAGTTTCATCAAATCAACAATCACACATATTGATTTTTTCATAGTCTCTTGGCCGATATAGTTATATTTACAAACTGGTGGAAACATGGGTGTTACAATCCCCTCCCCCTTAAAAGAACATCGTCCTCGATGTTCTATATGTCAATATGCTATGTATATACAGAAGTAAACAAAAATGGATATGCATGTCTCATGGCATCCTCCATTTCCCACGTAGCCTCATCTAGGCCAAAGTGTTTTCACTGCACCTTGACCTGTGCAATGGTTCAATTCTTGAGTGAGGTTTCCCTCCTATCTAGTATGCATTGAGGTTCTAGTAGGAATTATCCCTCTAGCTCCACCTAAATAATAGACCATTCAATTATATGATTAGAATCATGTACATATTTCTTCAATAATGAAACATGGAAAACATTATGTGCCTTCATTGTGGGAGGGAGTGCTAGCCTATAGGCTACAAGTCCTAGTCTATATAAGATTTCAAAGGGTCCACAATACTAGGGTGCCAATTTGGCACAAGATCCCATTGTGAAGGAACTCTTCCTGGGCCTAACTCTGATATAGACATGGTCTCATGTCTTGAACTCTCTAGGAGTTCTCTTTCTGTCGACATAACTCTTTTGTCTATTCTGAGTGGTTTTCAGATTTTACTTAATCTGAATCACTTGTTGTTCCATTTCCTTCATCATGTTGTGTTAGATTGTAATTCTATCCATTGGATTACTCCATCTTATTGGAATCTTGCATTGTCTACCATAGAGGGATTCAAAAGGTCTCATCTTCAATGACTCTTGATAACCATTGTTGTAGGAAAATTCTACCAATGGCAGGTAGTCTTCCCACTTCTTATGTTGATGCATTACATGCATCCTTAACATTTCTTCTAATATTTGGTTTACTCTTTCTATATTTCCATCAATTTGAGGGTGATAGGCTGTTAAACAACAATTTAGTCTCAAAACCAACCATCAAATATTTCCAAAAGCTTGAAGTGAATTTTGTGTCTTGGACAGAGACAATCTCCCTAGGCATGCCATTCAATATGAATATCTCCTTAATGAAGACGTTGGCAATATCTATTTCCTTGCAAGTTGACTTGACAGGAACGAAGTGAGTAGACTTGCTTAATTTTTCCACCACTACCATGATGGCATCGTTCTGCTTGGCCTATTTTGTTAATCCGGTGATGAAATCCATGGAAATAGTTTCCCATTTCCATTTTGGAATTGGTAGAGGTTGTAACAACCCTTTTGGGTGTCGATGTTCTTCCTTAACTTGTTGTCATTCTAGAGACTTAGCTAGATAGTCAACTATATATTTTTTCAAACCAGGCTAGTAGAATTGTTTCCTAGTGGTCGTGATCATTTTCTGATAACCTGGATTACGATTATATGGTCTCTTGTGTATTTCATCCATTATGAACCTCTTCAATTCATCACAAATTGGAATATACAATCTATTTTTGTAAGCCAGTAGGCCTTCATCTAACATATGATATCCTTCATACTTTATCCTTGTGGGCTCTTGCTTTAGGTATGACGTCACGGTCTTGAAAAATGCATTTGTTTCTTATGCATTCCTGACTTTCTCCCTGACATCCATTTCACGGGTGCTTACCACTTCCAGGTGAATCATTTTTACACTTCTTCTAAGGGCGTCGGCCACCCTATTTTATTTTCCTTTGATGTGTTTGATTTCGAAATACAACTTACTTAGGAGAGCCATCCACCTAGCTTGTATAGCATTGAGATTTGGTTGATCGAATAGGTGCCTCAACCCACAATGGTCTTTCATAAGTACAAATATCCTACCCAGGAGATAATGCCTCCACATTTTTAAAGCGTGCACTATGGAAACCAACTCTAGATTATGGGTCACATAATTGATTTCATGCTCATTCAATTTTCTAGATTCGTATCAAATTACATGCCATTCTTGCATAAGGACTCCTCTGAGTCCTTCCTTATAGGTGTTTGTACACACGAGGAAGTCAATATCAGGGTATGCAATCTGTAGCATGGGTGCATGGGTTAAAAGGTATTTCAGTTCCTGAAATCTTTCTTCACATTTTGATGTCCAAGTTAATTTAACCCCCTTTTTTTGAAGGGCAGTGATTGAAAAACCGATCTTAAAAAATCCTTTTATGAGCCTTCTATAATATCCTGGTAAACCCATAAAGGATCTGATATCAAATACATCCTTTGGGGTAGGCCATTCCATGATAGATCTGATCTTGTCGAGATCTACTGCCACTCCTTCTTCAGAAATGACATGGCCTAAATAATGGACTTGCTGCTGGAAAAAGTCACACTTGTTAATCTTAGTGTAGAGATGATGCTCTCTTAGTACTTGAAGAACTAGTTTAAGATGTTCTCCATGCTCCTCTCTATTCTTGGAGTGGATTAGGATATCATCAATGAAAACCAATACAAATTTTTCTAGGAATTTGTTGAGTACATTATTCATCAAGCACATAAAAGTGGCGGGGGCATTGGTTAATCCAAATGGCACCACCACAAATTCGTAGTGACCATATCTTGTCCTGAAGGTAGTCTTGTGGATGTCTTCATCCTTGATTCAGACTTGATGGTATCCATACCTTAAGTCAATATTTGAGAAAATGGATGCACCCCTTAATTGGTCGAACAAGTCATCGATTCTTAGTAAGGGATACTTGTTCTTTATGGTTGTCTTATTGAGTTTTCTATAGTCTATGCACAGTCGGAGTGTGCCATATTTCGTTTTCACAAACAGGGATGGCGCTCCCCACAGAGACACATTGGGTCAGATGTAGCCTTTTTTCATCATCTCCTTTAGTTGTATCTTGAGCTCAACCAGCTCTAGTGTACTCATCCTATAGGGCATTCTGGACATTGGCAATTCTCCTAGCGTAAGTTCTATCGAGAAGTCAATGTCTCTTCTCAGAGGTAGACCCGATACCTCGTCTGAAAAAACGTCTTTATACTCTCTTAATATGGGGTGATCCTCTAGGTTTGGTTTTCTATCCTCAATAGATTCCAACACCTATATTTCATATAGGGGACATCCCTTTCTGCAATACTTTTTCATTTAAAGGGTTGATATTCGTCTCACTAAGACAGGCTTCTGAATCCCTTGGAGGGATATTTTCCTCCCTTCTTCATTTACACATTCTAAATTTTTATGGTAACCGTACAACTTAATTTTATAAGCATATAACTAATCCATACCAATCAACAGGTCATAAGACCCTAGGGGAAGTATTTTAAGGGTCACTTGGGTGGGAAATCAATCCATAATGAATTGGAAAGCTAGTATGACCTTTGCTACTTTCCTTTTGGTTCCAGTGGTTAGTTGTACTAACCATGTCTTAACATGTCTAACTGGTTGTATTTTACACTTATCAATAGTCTGAGGGGCCACATAACTCAAATTATAACCAGAGTCAATTAATATAGAAACTAGACGATTGGTGATCATACCTTCCATCTCCACCACTGAGGCTTGGTGATCGGTTTGTTTATTATCCAAGGCTGCATAAATATGTGGCATGATCCTAGACACATCATTGACTACGGTAACTTCTTAGATGGTGTAGACTCTCCTATTGTTATGTTATTTGTGTGGTAAATATCTCAGTAGATGTTCTTCTCCACAACCCCAACATTTCAAGGATTCTCGCCTTGGGTTATCATTATTTCCTGAGGTTGCTCCAAAAGGTTTATTTCCACCCTGGGAGGTGAAATTCTATTGATACACACTTTTAGTAGGAAGGATCATCCTAGAGTTCTTCCCATAGTTCTTAAATCTTGAGGATTTAAACCCCTTCTTCTTGAATCATGAACTATTCTTCTTCTTCCAGTCCTCGTGAGGTTCGGTCTGACCCCCAAACTATTCATAACAATACCTTTCCTTCCAAATAGTATCTTCTAAGGTATTTGTCTTGTCAAACTCAATCCTGTTCTGGTAGGACTGAGGTAACCCACTAATAAATCGTTGCACTTTCACCTTTTCATCCTTTATGTAGGGTACATACCTTATCATCTCAAGGAACTTATTGATATATTCCTCTATGGTGAGTTGTCCTTGCTTGAGTTCATAGAACTCTTTATTCTTCTCGTCAAAGTATTTTTCTGACATATATTCCTTCTTGAAGTATTCCTCAAATTGTTTCCATGATAATTCCTTCTCATGGATTCCTTTCACATTCCTAAGGTCTTCCCACTAAATGGAAGCCTTTCCATTCTGGTTGAAGATGGTTATTCGAGCCTTTAATTTTTCAGAGTAATCATGGACCTTGAAGTACTTCTTTAAACTAAGAAGCCAAAATTTTGACTCTTCCCCTTTATTAATCTCTCCATCGAAAGAGGGTGGTTTGTATTTCTTGAACTCTTCAGGGTCACAACCTTTAGAATGCTTTCACTTCTTTCCTTTCCTTTAAGAATGAAAACTAGATTTGATACGAGAATATCCCTCGGAGTTGTCAATTTCCTCTTCAAAGGACTCTCCTGGTGAGCTTCTCCTACCTCTAGGTTGGACCTTCCTCGAGGTAATCCTCTTAGTGTGGCCACTTATGGGACCACATTTTCGTATCTCAGGTGGACTTTGACTTCTCTTCGTATGTCATCGGTCCACCTGACTGGTTGCAGATCCATGCTATAGCTGCCTCTGTATATTGGACAAACTCTGCAACAAGACTGCATTAATTTTCGTTTGTTTTTCTTTCTCCTTTATCATCCTTTCATTGTCGGCCTTGCAACTCTATAATTTGGCCATGAGGCTCCTTACAGTTTTATCCATATCTCGAGGGGTTTCCACCGCCCTCCGTTCGTCAGATTCTTTGTCTCTGTTGTGCGAGCCATCCCCCACTTCATGGTGCGTCACCATCCTTTATACATGTATTTTTCACGTGATTTACTAACTTCTTGAGTGTTGACAAAACACTTATTGTTAGCCAACAATATATTAGTTTATGAACAACACACAGTTCATATTTCTTAAATACACACATAGTATAAAGTTTCATTCTTTTCTTCAGTAAAAACTTCACCAGACTCTTTAGGAAAGAGGTAAGATAGGGTGTCACCCTTAAAGTACTTTAAAACATGATTTTTACACAACTCGTTCATGAGCCCAAGCAGGCCAAGTGTTGTAACCATGCTCTGATACCAATTTGTAACACACACAACCCCTTCAATGGTGTTTTCGGGGGTGGGGCATTGGAATTTCATTCTCCTTAAGTAATCAAATCCTCCATTCAGGGTCTCTATCACATTATGCTCATCTAGATCTTTCCAGCCATAGTATCCATGCTCAGAACTGGAAGATATACCTCTCCCAAGTCTTTTGGAGCGCCAAGTCTTTGGACTGCGCAATCCTTACACCACGCATCCATAGAACATCAATGATTCTGATTTACTTCAATATTTTATGATTCGGTGAATTCCAAAGTACTCACAAACACAAACCATGGAATTGAAATCATTTCAAAGTGTTATATCTCATGACATGCGTCCTCCACTACTAACGGTTACGATGAACTTAGTTGCTTCGGCCTTTGCGAGTTCTCAACTCTCACAACAAGCCTTCCTCTGGAGTGACAAGTCTTCTAGCACCTGTCCTCTGAGATCGACGACTCGGGTGAAATCTGGGCTCTGGGCCTTCGGGAGTTCTTGTTCCACTTTTATCCTAAGGGGATATCCTCCTAAGTAATAGATCGCCCGCCATGTGTCCCAAAACGATGGATGATTGACATTCTCTTTGTTACTACGGGCTTCGAGGATTTTCAAAGCACCAAGATTCAAATCCTCCAGAGTGACTCTCCTCCGAAGTTAATGATATACCGACACGCGTCTCATTTGATGGATGGTTCAAATCCCCTCTGACCCCCTACGAATTTAGGGGTCTTCAAGCTTTCACACCTGCTTCCTTCTGGTGTGTTAAACCTCCAAAGTATAGGATCTGGTGCCATGTGTCTCCCGATGCCAATGGATAGGATGGACTCTGACACTTTGGCATTTTGGACTCTCTAAAATCCATACCCCAATTCCTCTGGAGTTTGAAGTCCTGGACTCCTGAAGTTCCGGTCACTTCACCAACCACTTTGGCAAGGAGGGATCGTACCAGGGGATGACACGTGTAAGGGGTCAGGGATGACACATGTCACATTCCAATGGGTCTATAGGGTATGTGATACACACAAATATGAGTGACATGTGGCATGCCAAACTTGGGTTCATGTCACCCTGGATGATGTCAATATACCACGTCACTCCAGACTGATCATCCTTCATGCCCTTCAATCTTGCACCCAATGTATGTTCACATAACCCTTAGTTCAATGGCCTCCGTTACTTCGTAACTTTGGTGTTCGGGGGTTTCGTGGTGTAAAATTATTCATTCTCTCAGAGTTGGTCAGCGTTGGTCTGACCACCACCTAAATATGATGGTTAAGAACTGTCCCAAAGAGTACTCGAATCGACGGCTCTCGTTACTTCTAGCTTCGAATATTTTTGACACACCACACCTCAAATTACTCATAATGCTTAGTCTCCAAACTAGAGGTTCTAGCACCATGCGTCCCACATATATCAATTGCTGAGAGGGATCCCAAAGTATCCTTAGATCCATGGTCCACATTACTTCGTGACTACAGCCTTCGAACGTTTTGCGATGCAAAACTCCTCTTTTCTCTTGAAGTAGAACTTTGTCGAAGTCTTCTCATTGTAGATCCAACATTCTCAATCGGTGGCTTGAGATACTTTGCGATGGGGAGTTGGATCCTGGTTTAGACAATGAGATAGGTTCACCTAACCACTAGGGAAACCATTCATTTCTGATTAGCTTGTTGGTAACTGAATCTCTCGGTTACCTTCGGCCAATTTAAGGCTGGTAAGGTCAGAAATACTCCGAAGTCTCGGACTTCCAGAGCTCCAAATCCAGGAGGACTTAGCTTCCTTAGGCTTAGCCTAAGGTTCCTAGGTATTGTTCATATGGGTCCTCCCAAATGGATCTCGTTCGCTCGTCTTCCAACTGAATAGATCTATCCTTTCAAGGCTTGAACCTCGCTATCCTTCCTGAGCTTTATCATGAAATGGTTAAGGGCTTGGTTATGAAATCTTGGTCGCACATCAAGGAGTCTGAAAGAGGTATCCTCTTCAGATGGACATGGTCAGTTTGACGTGATATCTCCTATCTCGACCATCCTACAAGCTTATGTCCCAAAAATCCTCATGGGCCAACCTGGGGCATCCAGATTATCAGTCAGAAACATAAGTTCACAAGGAGATGAATGCATACACATATCATGACCATTTCACAAAGNTATATATATATATATATATATATATATATATATATATATATATATATATAAACCCATGCATTCATCCATTATTTTAGTTCAATACACAAAGTATGAAAACACTTATCAGAACCAAAAGACCTGATGCGACTGTTGAAAGGGGTGCTCATTTCCACCCAACCATAGGCTCAATAACTCCTAAAGGATTTACCACTGGCCACCCCCAAGATAGACCATGATTCTCTGATATAGAATCCTTTCTTCTGACTCAACAACAGCTATGGACGGAGGTTACTCTCCTCCTCCCAGCTCAGCGACAGTTAGGGACAGAGGTTACTCTCCTCCTCCCACAGAATCTTGGCAATAGGTTTTCTCTATACCAAGAAAATAGGCCTTCTTGAGTACTTCCTCATTCACTCAACACCCTCGTTTATCATCGTGTATCATAACCCTACTAGCCACCCCCTACGACCAAAACACACTCGTGTTTTTTTTGTTCTTCCTCGAACCCAAGAGTTTTTTTCTCTCGTCTCTACACTCTTTGCGGGTCTTCCTCTCCCCACCACACCTTCCTTTCTTTCCTTCCTCAATAAGATTTCATGTGGCCTGAATCCCCCAGTCTGTGGTCAGGTCTGAAATCCTTACATATGGGCACTCTGTCCCATCCCTTCATAACTCTTGAGGAGATCTTCCCACCTACCAACCTAATTCATTCTTGGGTCATGGGACTTTTTTGGTCATGAGCAATTAAATCCAACAAAGTATTGGTTTGGTATGGTTTATCTCAACCATTCTCGGTTCCCCTCACCATATCTTTCATAGCATAAGTGGTCTCTCTTGGAAAACCCCTCTTTCAGTAGTCATGCAACACTTATCCATTTTCTATTAGTAACACAAATTACATTCATTGACCTTTCATACAAAGGTTCATCAAATCAACAATCACACATATCAATTTTTCCATAGTCTCTTGGTTGATATAGTTATATTTAAAAACTGGGGGGGAAAAGGGTGTTACAAAACTATTGTACCTTCAACAACACAAGAACCTAGTAAGGACCAACAACAAACATGCACATTAGTGTTAGTACAAAAGGAAGCATCGGGAACATGCAGTAGACAAAGGAAAATAACCTGTTATAGAGCATTTCCATACCTCGAGAATCTTGGAGAACATTTTGTCTTGGGGGAGTCAACAAATTCCCAAGTTGATAGATGAGGTGGAAAACGTCGATTTTATTTCCTAGGATCACAAAAGGAAATTCATTATTAAGAGAACACTGAAGAAATGAAAAGTTATTCTAGAGAGTATTGTGTTGTATACTTCTGAGGAAACCCTATTCGATGCTAAAAATGACAATTTGAGTGAGCTACTGACTGTTGGAGTACCCATATCACATGCCACCATTGACAGAGATAGAACAAAAGAAAAATAAGCGGAGGGTATGCGGAAGGAATTAGAATCCCTCATAAATAAAGTACACTACTATACGAAAGAAACAAAGGAGGTATCCAATTTTGAGGGGGGAATTTTTGAAGAGCATGCCAAGCACGCGCAGGTAAAAAAAACATTTTTGCAAAAGGTAGCAAACTTTCAAGAAGAGATGTTAAAATTATCTATAGAACATAAAGAATTTCTCCAATGGAGAGAGAAAGGATCCAAGGCCCTATCTGAGATTGAATATATCAAGGAGATATAGAAATCCTGAGGTGAGGAAGACCATGGTATCCAAAGCCTCAATGATGGTATCATATCTAGGATGCAGGGAGCCGCTCAATACTGGGTGATTTTAGCCGCTAAGATAAAGACTCAAATGGAGGAGCAATGGTTATTCTGCTACATATATTGGGAAAATATCAATCAAATGATGGTCTATCTTCAATTTCCAATCTAGGTCACTAGAGGATTTTTGGTGGTTGAAAGAAGTGATGTTAGAAATCCAACAAGCTTCCCAAAAACATCAATATAATGTCAAAGGTATATATGTAGTAGAGCACGACCACTTGTAGAATTTTTTGGTCACTGAAGTCAAAACAATAGATAGACTGGAGCCACTGATTCTGAAAATAAAGTTCAATATACTCAGCTACATACTTAGTGACATACTCATTTTTTCCATTTTTCCTACTATTTAGGAGGATTGTTATTTATAGCATGTATATATATATATATATATATATATATATATATATATATATCAGGTGTATTTTTGGTCGGTGGTTGCATATATGAAATGTCATCAGTTTCCAAAACCATGGGCTCATAAACCACCCTTTGGAAAATTCTTATTATTTAGGGGAAGCACACTTATTTCCTTAATTTTAGGAGATAATTCCTATTTAATGGCTAGAGAGTGCACTTGAGTGAGAATATTGTTCACCTAAGTAAGTGCACATTACCCATCTTTTTCTTGGAGTTAACCCATTTCACTTTTCCATATTTACGAAATTCTCTCTCAATTAACACTTTAGTTCCATTCTTGGAATCTAGTCTTATTCTAGGAGAGTTTTTCTATTATGGAATGCATGTTGACTTCATGTAGAGTTATCACTGAGTTCACAACAATATATTTTTACCTTTTATTATTATTAGCAACTTTTGACTTTAGTTAACCGTTGCAAATTGGAGTGGTTTCTTTTTTACTTGAGCATGAAAATGGAAACCCCAACTTAGTGCGCATTACTCCTCTTGTGAAGAGTCCTATATATTATACTCATGATCAAGGATTAATACAATGTTATTCGATTTGGTTTCTTAGTCTCTTATGTGTGAATATCAATTCTAATTTTTTCTCTCCTCTCTTTATTTTGCAATTAACTAGTGTAGTATTTCCTACTCACAAGTAGGTCTTAGAGTGTGGTTTAATCCTACATGGTATGAAATCCATTATTGTGAGGGAGTATTCACTTTTATTGCAGGCTTATAGATCATATTGGAAAACCAACAAAGAACTATGGATAAGACATCTTCTTCCATGATCTTGACACCCTTCAACTACTTTGAGTGGAAGCCCAAGTTACAACTTCTACTTCACAGAAAGGGTGTGTATAAGGTCACCATGGGGAATGAGGTCAACCTACTTCAGCCATAGAGAAATAAAAATACTTCAACAAAATGGATGAATCCTACATGATATTGTGCTTGAGAATCTCTCTGTATCTCCTCTTCTATTTCGATACTTGCAAGAATACTAACGATGTTTGGATAAAGTTGAAGGATTTTCTAGGCAAGCAAGACAACCTAAGAGATCATCAGTTGGAGAATGGTAAGAAGGACCAAGAGAACAAGAAGGAAGGTAATTTTTTTTCCATAGATTAGAGTTCGAGTTCCAAGGAATCAACGAGAGATAAGGAAAATACCAAGTGTTCCTACTATAATAGGGGGTTCCATACTAAGAGTTCTTGCATGAAAAATACCATAGATCTCATGGAACAATCACTTGAGAAACATCACCTTGAGGATTGTATTCTGGATCATGAAAGGAAGAATCCATCGAACAAGCCATCATTGGGAAGAGTTAATGGTCATGCATTAATTGTTATTTCATCTTCTCCTAATGCTTGGGTGCTTGATTCAGGTGAGAACCATCACATGGCCTCATTGGATAGACTTTTATCATACTTGGAGACTTGTTCTAGACCATCGATCTTCATGGCAGATTATTCTCTTGTTAAGGTGTGTGATAGGGGTAGAGTTTATCTAGAACATGGATTCTTTCAAAATGTAATTCATGTTCCAAAGATTTCAGTGAATCTCCTCTCCATCTATGAAATCACTCATTCAGGTTCAGGGAAGAAGGTGAAGTTCACTTTGGTATCAATTATTATTTCTGACTTGTCATATGGTTCAAAAATTGTTGTTGGTGAGGTTAATCACCATTCTAGGTTGTACACCTTCTCTCACTTTACTCATAAATCTATTAAAAATATCTCCTAACACATGCTAATGATGAGTCAAGGTTGTGGCATGAGAGGTTTGGGCATATGAATTTTAAATATTTAGATTATCTTAGTAAAGGTGGAATGGTAGATGGATTACCCCACATTCAGTACACAGATGGATTTTTCCAAGGTTGCATACTAGGAAAACATCCTGAGGAGAAGTTCAACACATGTAAATCATATAGGGAATCATCACTTCTAGAGATGGTTCATAGTGACATTACAGGTCCTTTCCCACTCCCATCAATCAATAAAGCTAAGTGTGTTCTTACTTTCATTGATGATTTTTCAAGATATACATGGATCTACTTTCTCAAATTAAAATATGAGGTCTTTGAGTGTCTTAAATATTTCAAGCATCTAGTTGAGAACCAAATAGGGAATAGGATTAAGAAGCTTTGTACAGAAAATGGAGGAGAGTATGTGAATAAGGATGTTGAGCATATTTTTTTAGAATCAGGTATATAGTTGCAACACATAGTTCCATATACTCCACAATAGAATGGGGTAGCAGAGATAAAGAATGGGACATTGAAAGAGATGGCAAACTCTATGTTGCAGGCTAGATCACTACCTCCAAAGTTATGGTATGAAGCTATCAACTATGCAACCTACATTCAAAATATAGTTCTTCATAAATCATTGAATGGATTCACTTCATATGATGAAGAATGGGACATTGAAAGAGATGGCAAACTCTATGTTGCAGGCTAGATCACTACCTCCAAAGTTATGGTATGAAGCTATCAACTATGCAACCTACATTCAAAATATAGTTCTTCATAAATCATTGAATGGAGTCACTTCATATGATTCTTATAGTAGGAAGAAACTAGAATTCACTCACTTCAGAATTTTTGATTCTCATGCATGGGATAGGATCCCTTCTGATAGGAGGAAAACTATGGAAGCTTAGAGTAAGGATTTTATTTTTTTTGTATATACATAGGGAGTGAAGGGATATAGTTTATTATATAAAACTTCAAATAAATTATTAATTCATGGTATTTTTAATTTTGAATAGGTTCCTTCATAGGTACTTCCAGAGAAGTCTACACCTCCATCTCCACTGCCACTAGTTGTAGAACTTCATGGGACTTCTTCCGATCAGATTTTTGATCAAATATATGAATTTGATATCTATGATATTTCTTATTGAAGGAAAGAAGTTTCAGGTCCAAATAATCTACCATTATGGGCACAACAAACTCTTCATGCAGCAGGTGATCTAGTGGGTGATCCTGACAATCCATGGAGAACTGGATCTCAGTTTGTGGATCCTTCGCAAGATATTACTACCATGGAGCCTTTTATTCCTATTTATTGTTATATGGTACTTGTATTATAACCTCATTCTTATGTAGATAATAAAGGTAAACCCCATTTCGAGGCATCTATGAAAGAGGAGTACAATTCCCTAATGGATAACAACACATGGGAGTTGGTTCCTCTACCTTCCAATAGGAATTTTGTTAATTGTAAGTGGATTTTCAAGAAAATGAGGGATGATGATGGATACATTACAAAGTATAAGGCTTGGTTAGTAGCTAAAGGTTTCTCATAGGTACAAGGCATTGACTATGAGGAGACTTTTGCACTAGTTGCTAGGATTGATTCCATTCGGTTAGATCTAGCTATTGCAATAGGTAGAACATGGGAGGTACGCCATATTGATATGAAGAATGCATTATTACATGGAGATGTTAATGAGAAGATATATATGGAGCATACATAGGGATATGTTTAGGGTCCATCATTAGTTTGTAGATTGAGGAAGTCATTGTATGGACTGAAGCAAGGACCTTGGGCATGGTATGCTAAAATGGAATCTTATCTTCTCTTTATAGGTTTTATTATATGTAGATCATATCCTATTGTGTATATAATGAGGAACAAAAATTTCCTTCTACGGATAGTTATATATGTATATGATTTACTCATCACATGGAGTTCAACCTCCTCCATTATTTTCTATGACAGATATGGGACTGTTATATTACTTTCTTGGTCTTGAAATTAACCAAAATTATCCAGGAATCAAGATGTCTCATTCCAAGTATTCTAGAGATATACTTGATGGATTTCAGATGATATATTGCAATCCATATCCAACACCATTTCAGTCATGGGTTATACTAGAGGATGTCGGTGCATCACCTTTGGTTGATTGTACTAGATATTGACAATTGGTGGGGATTCTTCTCTACCTTACACACTCTCGACTGGACATATATTATGCAGTTGGATTAGTTCTCAGTTACATGCAGGAGCCCCATGAGCTTCATTGGAAGGAATCAAATAGGATTCTCAAATATGTCAAGGGGACTACCAACTTTGGTATACAATGTGTAACAGGATCTTCCTTAGATCTTGTTGGTTACACAGACTTAGATTTGGAAGGAGATATCACTGATTGCAAGCCCACTTCGAGATATCTCCTCTACTTTCGATCAAGATCTATTTTTTGGTAAAAAAAGAAGCAATCAACAATTTCTTTATCATCATCATAGGTAGAGTACATGGGTGCACTGGATGTTACTACTCAAACTATTTGGTTGTAGCAATTTCTTATAGAGTTGGGAGTTCATTTTCAACATCTAATAGTTATATGGTGTGATAATCATAATATTCTCAAGATGTCTAGAGACCTAGTTTAGAGGTAGGGGACCAAGCACATCGAGGTTCATATGCACTTTATTTGAGAACAAATTCAAGATGGAGTCATTGATATGCAATTTTGTCCATCTTCAAAGCAGGTGGTAGAAATATTTACAAATCATTTCACCGAACAGAATTTTGTCTCAAGAAGGTCATTCTAGGAGTGAGGGATAAATCATCTTAGCAATTGAACATGTTAGCATTCCTTTTTTTGTTAGAATCATATTTTGAAGGGGGGGGGGGGGGGG
>ML778518.1:291260-306025 GCA_009831015.1 Picea engelmannii
CCTCAAACTAAACGGCATGCAAAAAAAGTGCACAATATTCAGAATAAAGGAATATTTCTTATTATAAAATTTTAGGTTTTAAATATATCTCTTATTAAAACAAATTATAAAAAAAATATAAACTTAATATTGAAAATGCAAAGTATTCTTAACAGTGCCAAGATCCTTAATAGATTTCACCATCTATATTTTCTGAGCGCCACCCATAGACAGCTAACAACGTCTTGCACTTCATTGTAGTTACCAAAGCATTGAAAATCTGTCAAAATACTTTTATCCATAAAAGTATTTTCATTTAGCTATTTAGTTTAAAAAATACTTCATTGTATTTCCCAAAGCATTGAAAATTGAAAATATGTCAAAATACTTTTATACATAAAAATATTTTCATACTTTTATCCATAAAAGTATTTTTATTTTACTATTTAGTTTCAAAAATACATCATTGTATTTTCCAAGGCATTGAAAATCTGTCAAAATACTTTTATCCATAAATTCTAAAAATGTTTACTTTTATTTATTGAATTATTTCCATTTAACAGTTTGGTTTCAAAAATTGTTACTTTTATCTATTGAAATATTTTCATTTTACAGTTTGGCTTAAAAATGGTTGATTTTATTTTTCAAAACATTTTTATTTTATAATTTGGTTTCAAAATTAATGATAAGAATATGAATATGTAAGTTTCTATATTTAATCATAATGCTAAAAAAAATTCTAAATAAAAACTTGAAATTTTAACTTTTGTAGTACACAGTTTTTATCCAAAAAAATTTCTACCATAATCACAAGAATGATCACAAGAATGTTTAAAGAGGAAAAAATACATTAAAAAAGACCAATGGATTTGACCCGACTTCCCTATCCAAATACATACCAATCACTTTCTTTGGTGCAGCCACTTAGACATGGAATTACACATAAACAAAGGAAAAGGAGAATAATTGAACTTTAGACAGAAGTACATTCACTTATTTTAAAAGTTTTATAGCATGCTTTTTAATGAAAATTGTCTAAATTTAAGGCAGAAATTTAAAATGATAGTGGAATTGCAGATTTCACTGGACAAGGAGAATAATTGATCCTTAGACAGAAGTACATTCATTTATTTTAAAAGTTTTATAGCATGTTTTTTGATGAATTTAGTTTAAATTTAGGTCATAAATTTAAAAGAATAGTGGAATTGCAGATTTTACTGGTTGAGATAACATATTCTAGGTGTTTTGTGGTTTTTGATGGAGTTGAATCTATATATGTATTTAAAAATGCAATTTAAGTAATGTAAAATTATGATTTCACAAACAATTATGTTGCCAAATGCTAATCATAATTGCCACAAAAGATCAAAAACATTTATGCATTCAAAAATGTAATTTAAATAATGTAAAATTGTGATTTCACAAACAATTGTTTTGTCAAATTCTAATCATAATTACCAAAAAAAAATAAAAAACCTAAATAAAATACAAAAGGAAAAGTTGACTACTATGCTTACCAAAGAATTAGAAATAAAAAATTGACTGCGAGGGTTACCTGGAATTGGAGGAATCGAGCAAACCTAATTAAACCGTATAATTCAACTGCTGAATCGAACTTCATTTTTGTATTAATTGGCCTGATTCGGCCGAATTTGATAACCATGCTTTAAACACAGCTTACTCTCCATATCATTATCGATATTGAGGGAAATTGTGTTTGCCTTTGTATGCCTAATCGAGCTACAAAGTGCAGTGAGTGTGTTCTGGGTTTTAGTAATCCACAACTATTTTGAAAGTATATGGTTTGTTCGCAGCTCAGCGTCATGTGGTATGTTTTAATCTTTACTTAATAGCACCTTAGAATTTTACTTAATAGCAACTTAGAATTAATGATTCTGTCTTTCTATATTTCATGATGATGGCATTAGAAGCGTTGAAGGGCCTTTACACAACAAGAGAGGGTGCAACTAGTGCAGGATCAGATTTTAATTCTATGTAAAGAGTTTGTTCCAAATTCAGCAGAGCTCGTATGGGTCAACCTTCACATATGCCCATAAGTTTCAATGCTAGAAATGTTTGCATGTGGGTAGAATCTAGGAATAAGAAAAAGAGGGTAGAATCTATTTTTTTTAGGTTGTTAAATTTAGTAGTTGGATATGAGAGATTTTGTCCAACTAGAGTGTGGTCAAGATATATTCTCAATTAATTGTTGTGTATATATTTTAAGCCAAAGTCTTGTGTGTTTATATGTAAGTTTATTTCAGGTTGTTGGATATGAGAGATTATGTTCAACTAATTAGCTCTTAGATTGGTGTGTGGTTAATATATTCTCTCATCACTGATTCATTAAGGAAAGTGTTGGAATTATTTAGTTATGAAAAATTCTCTCCAACTAATTAGCTCCTAAATTGGTGTGTAGTTGAGATAGTTTTTCAACTAATTGTTATTTTTGTTGTGAAATAATAATATCTACTCTTCTACTTCTCTACAAAAGCTATGAAAAAGATGTGATAATGTACTTTCTTTTATTGAAATTCACTCGATTAGAAAATATGATAAGATAATTTGAATTCACATCTTGCATTTATATTTTATGGATTTAGAATAGAGCTTTAACATCTTTCCAACATTAGTGTATGGTTTTTTCTTTTAGCTCTAAGATGGTAAAACAAAATGCAAAATCTAGTTGAAAGTTATTGGTGTATTTCTTACTTCACTTTTCTCATCATATGAATATCATTAATGTTCCATGCATGTGGATAAATGAATGTTCCTTGTCTTTAGGAAAACAAAATGCAAAATCCAATTATAACAATCAAGTTGAAAGTTTATTGGTGTATTTCTTACTTCACTTTTCTCATCGTATGAATATCATTAATGTTCCATGCATGTGGATAAATGAATGTTCCTTGCCTTTAGGAAATAAGAGCAATTTTTGTGGCTTCTGCCTAGACTCAGCGTAGTTTGAAAAAAAAAAAAAGAGTTGAATGCAATATGTTGCTTGTCCGAAATTGGAATTGAATTATTATTTCTTCACTCTAGTTCTATCGTGATTGTCAAGCCCAAGCCCAATAAGATTTTATATTTTTGGTTTTCTCCCTCACTATTATAAGCATGTTTGAATGAAGGAGAAGGTTGGCTTGTGTTGATGTTCACATTGGTCACAATCCAAACAACGATCTCATCAGGAATAAAATATCCCCTTACATTTTTATAAAGGTGGTTATCTCGAATGTTCTCGATTCAACAATTAAAATGAGAAATACTAAACAACAAACCTCAATCTTTATTGCTTTCAAAATATACAGAAAAGATGAAAGTTTGTATTCACGAAGAAGAATTCCCGAGAAGAGGACCAGGAATCTTTCACAAACTCAAGGATATATAAAATATTATACAACAATAAAGAAACCATAATATGAAAGCATAATATTCATCATAGTCTAATTACAATAAAATGAAAAGTTTGTGTATGTCCAAACGGACTGGGATGGGGCTCTCGTGGACCATAAAAGAAAGTGTAACAGGGATGGACCTAAACGAAGAAGAAGGAAACGATCAGACATCGGTTATGGATTCTCAAAAAACTAAAAAAATACAACTGGATGATTTTTGAACAAGAAGTATAAAGAATGGACCAATTTTCAATATAATCCCTCATTGGCACAACAAGTGTTTCTTGCCTTACTTTTATATTAAATAATGCACTTTTCAGACCTCTAAAGTCCATTGAAAGTTGGTGTAATGTATCTTCGATATCTTCATTCTTATTTACATAACTAACTAACCCACTTTCTATTTCCAGTTCTGAATATTCGGTCAAACTATTGAATCTCTCAGCTATGCAGTTTTTAACAATTCTACTTTTTCTTCAAATTTCTCTTTGGACATAAGAATATAATTTAATATAAATTTCAAATCCCGAACTTCTCTGGTAGTTCCATCCAAATCTAACTCAATCAAGTTTAAATATGATTATTCCCTCTTGATACTTTAGTGTCACAATCAACCAATATTTCTTTTAAACACTTAATTATTTTTATCCAACATGATTTGAGTTGCTTTATACAGACTGATGAAGGAAAGTTCTCCTCTCTTCTTTTATATTCACTCATGCTTGAAACTTTCATGAAAAAGGTAGAAACAAACCCTTTATAAAATTCCTCATCATTCTCAAGGTCAACCAAAATATATTGTCTCAAATTTGTAGTTATCGATCCCAAAGAAACAAAACTATTTTCCAATTCCCATGCCTCGAGAATAAGAGACATTCTTTTCTTAATGTTTTCTCCAACATATCTTCTAACAACAACAATTAGGATCGATGTTCCTCTTGATCTTGAGTTGGATGATGATGTTCCATCAAATCTCTTCCAGGGATGCATTATAGTAATTGAGTTGTCAAATATGGGTGGAGGCATCAAAGTGCTCTCTAATTATTTGATTATTTCTTTTAAGGTGAGATTTTCATTTTCCATTTCATTAATAGATATATTTAAAGATTCCCTCATGGCTTCATGAATCTGTACAATTTTAGACGGTGGAACTCCATTGAGGTCAAGTTTCGAGCTTGATTTTCATTGAACTTTTTAATTCTTTGAATACATTTTTTCAAACACTAATTTCTTTAAAGCTTTGTTGAATAGGGAATTGTGCAAAGTTAGGTATTCTTCCTCAAATAAAAATGGTTCTTGTGTAGCTAATGTTGTTTTGACTTCTTTTCTTTCTTGAAATTTATGTTCTTCATTAGGAAATTCGATATCTTCGATATTCACATCCATGTCCATGTCTTCAAGAATAATTTCATCTTCATGTGCACCCTCATTTCCTCATTCTCTACTTTTTTGTCTCTTTCTTTTACTAATCACTGGGAGTTTATGAGGCATTTCAAGACTTCCCTTAGGAGGGTTATGATCTCCTCCGTCATTGGAATTGTCCAATGAAGATTTCCTTTGTTTCCGTGTTGCTGATTGAGATTTTTGTTTTGGTAGTTCATTTTTCTGTGAAGGGTTAGGAGACCAAGCACTCCTCTCATTAACATCTTTTTCATGTTGTCTATGTTTTTTAGTGATGCTAACAATATTTTCAATATCATCTTGTTTCTTCTCAATAGACAGTGCTTGAGGGTTTTGGATATCACCCTCTTCTTCTCCAAATAAAAATGTATTAGCAAATGAAATACTATATCCAACAAATATCATATGATTCATAAACAACTAATTAGGGTCGAACCCTTGAATTTCATCTACTAACTTTAACTTAAATTAATCAAATTACACTAAAAACTCATCAATATTCATAGTGTTTCTCAATGTTATTTCCCCAATTATCCAGGGCAAAGGAGTAAATTGATTTTTCATTTTTTCATAGAATAAATGGGCCGAGAATCTATATTGTCTGCACACTTCTACAACAAATATCTTTTCTGACACATAATATGGGAGATATAAAGGTCTTTCTGGAGAACAATACACTGTTAATATTAAAATGTTTGATTGCTTCAAAGCTTCCTTTATTATCTAGAAAGGTTGTTGCTTCTAAAGATAATCTCGATGTATTTGAGCCAAAAATGAGCTTTTTGAAGGAGGAAACAAATGCATTGTGCACTTCGTAGAAATGGTACATAACCTTATGTTTCCGTAAGGTTGGGTACCACATATGGAAAGGGTCAATTTTATAGTGCCTTGTTTTTCGAAATGCAAACCCTTGAAAATGTGATAGTAGGTAATGGAAAAAATTAGATATGAAGACATGTACAATTTCCTATTCTTCCTTAAATTTTATAACTTAAAATCTATTTCTCGAGAGACAATTTTTTCCCAATCAAAAATTTCTTTCTCATGAACTCTAAAATATAATACATATAAAGCGAGTCGAGGAATGGTAGTAGTAGATTCTTGACCAATTACCCTAGTGAATAACCATGCTAACTCCTTATATGGATTCTTTAACGAAGTAACCTATATGCTTGAAAAATATTTTGGCATCACTATCCGGTCTTCAATATATTTTTGCAGGAGATCCTATCCACCATTTCTTGTTTTCAAGAAATATTTAGCTTCATCACCTTTAAAGGTCATTGTCGGCTATGGTAGCCTGATCATTTTCTTGAAAATTGAAGGTGTTAGAGAAATAAGGGACTCTCCTTGTATCTGAATAATTCTCAGGTTCTTCTTGAACTTATCTATACACCCCAAAACTAATTATTTGACATCAAAAACCTCTAGAACAAAACCTGCTAGAGAAATTCCTCGTGTCCAAATATATTTATAACTTCTCTCTAGAGACAACAATGAAGAATAATACTTGTATCTCTGGACTACTGAAACTTTTGATCTTCCTGTCCAAATGTGATGATGGAATCTCCACAAAAGTTTTCCTTTCTTCTGGTTTCCATGCGTAATGAAGTTGGTTGATTAATGTATAGTGATTTTAAAATTTTAATACTAGAGTAAATCTTTTTACCAAAATATATTGAAACTCTTCTTTCAAAGGAATTATTAATACAAATTAAATTTGAATTAATGGAGAATTATCTTAAGAAGATCGCCATATATAACAACCTTTTAATACTTTAACCATGTTTGTTATTTTATGTGAAATTTGCATTAAATGTACCTTGGGGAGAGTGACAAGATGAGACATGGGTTACCATGGGTGGCGGAGGATCAAATGTGTGTAAAGAAAAATGAAATGGTCTTAAACTCATGAACTTGCAATGAGATTTCAGAAAAAAGAATAAGTACTAGAAATGGATTGGTCAGACGGAAAGGATAAGGGGTAAGTAGAGCATAAATGAAATGATCACGGACCCACAATAAAAAATTGAAAAATGACTAAGTATCAAAAGTGGATCGGTCGGATGGATGAGTGATGGGTATGGAAGAATTATAAAATGACCGTGGACCCATGATGAATCTTGAAAATAGGCTAAGTGTTGAAATATCATGGAGGTAGTGATGGAAAATAGAGTAAGTATGGAGAATCGGTCGGACATGAGGGTCATGGTGATAGTAAGTGAAACAAAGAAGTTCTTTATAAAAATTCTAGTTATGGGTGTGAAATGAGAACAAAGGATCACAATGGTGTATTTTGGAGGAGGCAGATTTTTGGACATGAATGGAAATGACTCATGAACCCATGAAAAAGATAAAAAATTTCTAGGTATAGGAAAGATATATACAAGAGAGACTTTACAAAGGACTTATAAAATGTGAGATTCAACAACTAGCTCTAATTATGGGAAAGTAACCCCTAGTGGGTTCTGAGAACACTAGAATCTAAGCCATTGGGATATGGACTCAATAAAACATAGGAAATAAATTACTTTAGGAAATATATACAAGGAACTAAAACAAAATTATGTACAGGTAGTGATTGAATAATTCTAAGAGAAAAAACTTTTGAGATGTTTCCCATTGATTGGAAACATCTAGACTGTTCATTTCATGTCTTTCAATAGATAAGAGTTGAACCCAAGAACTTTTTCAATCATATAAGGCTTGATCCAGAGTGATTCAAACTTTTTATGCAGAGATGATTTTTCGTTTGCATTACTCCATAACAATACCAACTGTCCTTTCTAAAAATATTTTGCTGATGAACTCTCATCAAAATGTCTCTTTATGCTCAGTTGTCTTTGATTCATTTTTTTAATACCTTGCCTCATTGTTCTTTCAGATGCATCAATTGATCATATCTTCTCTGTAAAGGAGAAAATTGTTCTATATCTTCGATGTTCACAGCATAAGTCAAAGCATTTAATTCTAAATGAATTGACATCTTTGCTTCTTTTCCATACACCAATGTGTATGGTGATTAACCCGTGATATCTTTTGGTGATAATGCATTGGTCAACTTTACAGTCAATTCCTTTGATTCACGATGATTGTCTTTTTAATAATCTGGAACAATGTTTTTTTTGTTGACTTAGCCAATCCATTACCTTGGGGATAATAATTTGATAACTAACCCATGATGATACCACAAAAATTTGTAAATTTTGAGCCTATGAAAATTGATCCATTATCAGTTATGAGTTTCTATAGAACTCCAAATCGTGATAAAATATTATCTTTGAGGAAAGTTATGACTTCTTCAGAATCATCCTTCTTCAGATCCACTGGCTCTAGCCATTTGGTGAAATAATTTGTTGTAGTAAGAATGTATGAGTGTCCTTTGCTAGACTTCAGATTTATTAGCCCAATGAAATATAATCCCCACTATGTGAATGGTTCTTCAATCATTATGGGTTGTAATGGTATTGTTGTCTTTTTCATATTTTTTGAAATATTTTGACAAGAGATGCAATTTCAACTCATTGAGTAAGAATATTTGAATATAGTGGGCCAATAATAACTTGCTCTCATAATTGTATGTGTAGTTGTTGTTGGTGAAAAATGTCCTCTACAAATTCCTTCATGAAACTCTTGTAGGACACTTTGAGCTTTTGTGGAATCTATAAATCTCAATACCATTCCATCAAAATTTCTACGAAATAAAGCTTTAGCAACTAGCAAATATTGATTTTCCTTCATTTTTAATGCCCTTCTTTCCTTTGAAGATATACCAATGGGAAATTGATTGGATTGAAAATAAAATATAATTTTTTTACACCATTCTGATGTTGACAATGATGACTCTTGTAAAATGGGTACACCTGCACTCACTACATCAATTCTTGTCATTAACTTGCATAACCCTTGTCCTTTGACTGCATTTAAAGGATTGATCTCAATACCGTACTCTTGGATTTTTGCAAGCCATTTTTCCCATTGTCATTCTCTTAAATGTTGATTCAATATCATTTTTACTGGATATTTTGGGACATAAGCTATGACATGAGATGAAAAAATGTATGTCTTGAAATGTGATATCGCTTTGACTAGAGAAAGGGCCTTCTTTTCTATCTCTGAATATATTAGTTCATAATCATGCAATGTTTTTCTCATGATGTTGATTGGTAACTCTTCTCCATTTGCATTCCTTTGTGTCAAAAAAAGAAGCAACAATTTCCTTTGAGGAAAAATAATATATTATGAAATTATTATTGAAGTTTGGGCTAACAAGAACTGGAAAAGTAGTGATCACATGTTTGATTCTAGTAAATATTTCTTGAATTTCTTGAGTCCATTCAAATTTATGATCTTTTTTCAACAAGATATTGATGGGCTTCACAATTGTTGCATAATATGGGACAAATATCCTTACAAAGTTTATATTTCCAACGAAATATTGTACCCATTTATTTGAGGTTGGAGGATTCAGTTCATTGATTGCCTTATTTCTTTCTGGATCTATTTATATTCCTTATTT
Source organism: Picea engelmannii (assembly GCA_009831015.1). NCBI lineage: Eukaryota > Viridiplantae > Streptophyta > Pinopsida > Pinales > Pinaceae > Picea > Picea engelmannii. Next base: position 300,555 of record ML778518.1, read on the forward strand.
ACTGACTATATGTCCCAAGGGTTTTCCTTCTAATACTGCAAACAAATATTTCTTAGGATTCAAAGATATAAAATACAATATGAAATGTTCAAAGACTTCTCTTAAATGCTTGATATGATCTTCTCTTATTTTTCAATGAATAGTCAAATCATATTGATAGTCAACCATGAATTACCCATTTAAATATTTAAAATCATGATACATTTCCATTTGAAAGGTCGCTTCAAAATTCTTTAACCCAAAAGGCATGTGAGAATATGCATATGTCTCCCATGGTGTAACAAAGACAGTCTTGGGCATATCTTCCTCTGCAACTAGTACTTGGTTATATCCTGAAAAATCATCTAGCATAGACATCAAGGCCGAACCAATAACTTTTTGTAGCAACATTTCCATATGTGGATAGTTATCTTTGATGGTAGCTTTGTTTAGACCCCTGAAATCGACACAAATTCGAATCTCCCCACTCTTCTTTCCGACTATAACAGGATTTGAAAGCCACTCTGAATATCTTATCGAAAAGATTATTCCATCCTTCTTTAACTTTTCCAACTCCAATTTTACTAAAGGCTTCATCTTGGGATTAATTAATCTTCTCTTTTTCTTGATAGACTTAACTCCTTCATTAAGTGGTATGATATGATGAAAAATAGATTTATCATACTCCTTGAAATCATCACAAGTCTAGGAAAAAATATCATATAATTTCTTGAACACAAAAGTGTATTGATCAATTTCTTCCTTTGTACATCTGGTACCAAGATTTATGTACTTTGAAGAATCATGAGTACCAATGTTTACCTTTTGTGTTTCTTGGACTTTCTTGGTAGATGCCTATTCTCTTAAATATGGAAGCTTTGTTTGATCATCCCTTGTGAAAAGGGATTCTAAACAGACACACTCTTTTGAAAGAACCACAATAGTATGATCATTGAGTCCTTTAAGAGAGTCATTTGAGTCAACAAGAAAATCAAAAACGTGTTCATCATTTTCAAAAATTTCCAGAAACTCTTGATTTTTGGGTACTGAAGGCCTGTAAATTCTTTTATCAGAAAATGTACTTTGATATTGGGAATCATCTGGGTTGAAGAGAGATGCAACAACTGCCATTAAATCAACCTTTTGACTCTTATCTCTAGGAATAAAAGAGATGTTGGATTAGTTGAAAGAATCCAATAGTTCACATAGAATTTTTTCATAGAATTTCAACTTCTCTTTCTTGATTCTATATATTTCCTTGATGTGGTTTATGACCAATTCCTAATCGTTAGTTACTACAAAATTTTCTACTTTCATCTGGAGTTCTAGAGTCATTTCTTGTATCAATGCTTCATACTATGCTTCATTATTAGTAAAAGGAAACTCTGGTCTCATTTCATGTGGAAATACATTGGACTGAGTACTTTTAAAAACAATACCAACTCTGGTTCCATATTTGGAACAAGATCCATAAAATGCCATCTTCTAGAAACCCTGAAAATAATCTTCTTCTTGCTTTAAAGGGTTGACTAATTCTGGACTGAGAACAACATAATTTCCTATCCTAGGGTTGATGTAAATGTCCAAAACTTCACTTTATTTCTTTTTGAATGACTTTAGCTTCCTAGTTTCCCAAGGGACTTTGACCATCGTTCCAGCCTTGTTAGGAAACATCATACAATTCCCATCATTAATAATATATCCTCCAATCATGAAACTCTAGTCTCTCCTTAAAACAACACCATATGCAAGAGGTAAATCTACAACAATGATGGTAAAGACTGTGGTGATACATGGAGCCACACTTATCCAAACATAGAATTCTTTTATCTTTCCATAAGCTGGAACATTTATTGATTCAGTTGCATATATACTTTCTCCAGCTTCATAATACTTGGTACATCCCATTCTTAATGCCTCCATAACTGATAAAAGGAATAATGTTGTTGGTTTCTCCACTATCAACTAAGAAATTATGCAATACCACATCATGATTTTCTATGGTTATATAGAATGGAGGGAATTTACCTCTTGGTCTAACTAATGAAACATTTTGTTGTTTCTTGGAATTCACAACATCACATTATATTATTGGGTTTGAATCGTCAAGCATCTTTAAAATATTTTCCCTTTTTTGAGGTATCTTTACCACCTCTATGAAAGGAAACATAATTCTAAGTTTGGATAAATCATCAATCACATTATATGTCATCTATTGTGGAGTCTTTGACTGATTAAAAACTACTTTTTTCTTTGCTAATTTTGCAGTGTTTTCTTTAGTCTTTTCTTTTTTCAGGAGCCTCTTTTGTTTTGAATTTAATCACTTGAGCTCTTTTCTGGACTACATTCTCTTGTGCAATATCTGGATCTTCATGTTCACAAAAAAATTAGGATGATGTTCCTTCATTCGTCTGTATTGATTATAATATTTCTTCTTGGGTGATGCCTGGCTCTTGGTTATCATTATCAAATTTTTATTCTTCAAAAATCTCTTCCAGTACCACAACATTGCGATTTGGAACTCTTGGTGCTTCAAGTCTATTATCTTTATTTCTCACTCTCTGATCTTGTGTTGGAACTCTTACATTTTGATTTGTAGGGATACAATTTTCACCCCTTTTGAACCTTGTGAGCTCATTCTGCATCTTTGTGATAGTTCTATTCATCTGTGCAACTTCTATTCTCTGTCTCGTCTCTTGAGCAATGATTGGATCAATTGTAACATTAGGGAGAACCCCAGGGAGGATTCCTCTACCAATTCCTTGATTTTCAACATTTCTTGAGGTTGATGGCCCTTGATTTGATATAGAAAGAGTGCTCATATTTATTTGAACTCTCCCAAGAATAATCTCAGGGTTAGCATTGGTCCTGAGCATAAACTCTTCCATCTCCGTTTCCTTTTCGATGGCTCCATACAAATCATTTATCTATGAAGACATAATGGTATATTTTACATTTGGAGGCATTACATTATTATAACAACCCAAAATAACATGATCATTTGGTCTCTTCTCTTGTGGAATTTGATTCAAGGTCTTCAAAAGCCACATATTAAAATATCTTATTCTTTCACCATTTTTAAGATGAATTTGAGTGAACTGGGTGAAAAATGTATGATATGCAATTGGAGGTCCTAATTTGAAAACGATAAAGGCTTGTATTCTTGAAAATATTTGCAAGTTTTTATTTAAGTGTTCTTATGCAAAAGGATCAATTTGAAAACACAAATTTTATAGAAATTACACATTCAAGATGCAATAATAACCAGCAATATACAGTGAACAGTAAACATATAACACAACAAATGATAAAGGAGTTCACCCCTCTCTTGGGCTACATCTCCTGGTCCAGTTTGCAATGGATATTTTATATTATTTGATCAAAGTGATAAAATATGTTCTTTACAATACTCAAAATGCCAAATAGATGGCTCCAATGGCTTCAAAACGTCCAAAAACCCCTAGATGGGCTTTTTCGGCGCCTGATTTGGCCAAAAATTGAAGAAGATAGGCTTCCTGGAAGTTGCCCTTCAAACTTGTTGTCTCTGGATCGCCAAAATGCACCTCTGTGTGTCCAACCTAGCCTCTGCACTCATTTTCGTGCTAAAACCTAGCACTGGGCACATAACCGAAAAACTGTGCGCAACTGTAGAACGGTTAGGGAACCTAGCCCCTAACCGCCAAACCGTTGGGCGTATGGCCATGTGACAGCACATAAAAAAGGGCTAAGTTTAAACTCCAAGTCATATGGTTAAACACCATGTGTTCAGGCACGTGGGCTTTTAAATTGTTTGAAACGCGCGTGTGCATTGGTGGTCGTATGGAATCTGCATGTGACTGGGGGCTGGGGCTAAGCCCCAGCCCAAACCGCACCCAAACCAAAACAATGCAAATTCAAATATATTTGAAACCATATATATGTTAAGAACTAATGGTGGGCATGCTGGTTGGGTGGCCCTTCCCAAAGCTCTACCCCTGCTCGGAGGTCGCGGGGTCGAGTCTTGTAGACTCCACAAATTTTAACCATTGACCAGGTGACACGTGGCAGCCCTTGCTTGGGCCACATGTCACCAATCCGTTTGCCACAAATATGCCACGTGTCGGACGCCATTTCGTCCACATGACTGCCAACTCAACACCTACCATGTGTCATACGGCCCTGCCAACTCAACATCTACCACGTGTCGTACGACCTTGCCAACTCAACATCTATACGGACTATACAGTCAACACATGTTTTTTGCATGTTTGACAATTTGAACAGAATGTGATATCTCACTCATCCGACGTCCGTTTGAACCCGTTCGAGTTGCGTTGGGTTCGTGACTACAAGGCCTACGCACCTGTTCGTTTTGAAGCGATTCTAAGCAATTTTAATTTTAAGCAAAATTTGATCCCCTGGATCACACCTCCCCATTGGAAAGCTTTTGGACCTCCAAAAGTCTACTTTCAGTCTATCTGAAGATGAGGGTATAGTTCCCTCACCTTCCCAACCTCAATCCACTTGGCTTTTCTTGTATTTGTGCCTTTAAGACCAATTCGAAGATATTCCACATTTCCCTATTTTGAAGTTCTCATTCTCCTGTCAAGGATTGTGTCTTCATGCAGTTATGTAAGATATTCTGGGGAGAAATCATCTATAGAAGGAATATGAACATGTTCTCCTTGATCATCAATCAAACGAGGCTCATACAATTTCAAATTCTCAACATTAACAACTGCATACATTTGCATATAAGGAGGCAAATCCAAATGGAAGGCATCATTACCAATCTTGTCAAGAATCTTGAAAGGACCATATCTAATTGGTTTCAGTTTTTTACCTTCTCCTTTAAGCCTCTCCTTACTAATGTAAAGACAAACTTCATCTCCAACTTGGAAACTGTGATCAACACGATGCTTGTCATGTCTTGTCTTGTACTTGGCTTGACTCTTTTCCAACTGTTCTTGTATCATTTGATGTATCGACTGAATTTGTTCAATGAACTTTTCTGCCCTATCAATGTCATATTGACCATCAATAGCAATATCCTTCCCAAAGATAAAATCTAAAGGAGATTTGGGCAAATAGCCAAAACATGCTTCAAATGGCGATGTTTGAGTTGAAGAGTGCTTAGCTCGGTTGTAAGCATGATGAATGTAGTGTAAATGCTCATCCCAAAGTTTAGGATGCTTGCTGCAATAACCACGAAGAAGATGCACCACTGTTCTATTAACCACTTCTGTTTGACCGTCAGTTTGTGGATGAAAAGTTGTGCTCTTTTTCAGTTTGATGTCCATGAGTGCCCATAAACTCGACCAAAAGTTCCCAATAAATCGAGAATCTCGATCAGAAATAATGGATTTAGGCAATCCAAAATGTACCCAAACATGCTGAAAGAACATTTGTGCCATTTGCTCAGCTGCAACCTGCTTCTTACAAGGCATCAAAATACACATTTTGCTAAATCGATCAACCACAACATAAAGATAATCATGATTTCTTTTAGACAT
>ML778518.1:309591-375272 GCA_009831015.1 Picea engelmannii
TGTGTCTAACCAAGCCTCTTCTCTCATTTTCATGCTAAAACCTAGCACCAGGAACATAACCAAAAAACCGTGCACAACTATAGAACGGTTAGGGAACCTAGCCCCTAACCGCCAAACCGTTGGGCGTATGGCCATGTGACCACACATAAAAAAGGGCTAAGTTTAAAATCCAAGTCATATGGTTAAACGCCATGTGTCCAGGTGCACAGGATTTTAAATTGTTTGAAACGTGCGCGTGCGGTGGTGGTCGTATGGAATCCGCATGTGACTGGGGGCCGGGGCTTAGCCCTGGCCCAGACCGCGCCCAAACCAAAAGAATGCAAATTCAAATATATTTGAAACCATATATATGTTAAGAACTAATGGTGGGCACGCTGATTGGGTGGCCCTTCCCAAAGCTCTACCCCTGCCCAGAGGTCGCGGGGTCGAGTCCTGTATACTCCACAAATTTTAACCATTGACCAGGTGACACGTGGCAGCCCTCGCTTGGGCCACGTGTCACCAATCTGTTTGCCACAAATATGCCACGTGTCGGACGCCAATTTGTCCACATGACTGCCAACTCAACACCTGCCACGTGTCATACGGCCCTACCAACTCAACATCTGCCATGTGTCGTACGACCCTACCAACTCAGCATTTGTACGGACTGTACAGTCAACAAATTTGTTTTTGTCTGTATGACAATTTGAACAGAACGCGATATCTCACTCATCCGACGTCCGTTTGAACCCGTTCGAGTTGCGTTGGGTTCATGACAATGAGGCCTATGCACTCATTTGATTTGAAGCAATTCCAAGCACTTTGAATTTTAAGCAAAATTTGATCCCTTCGATCAAGTCCATACATAGTCATAAACATGTTCTCTAGATCATCAAATGATCTGATTTAATGGGTTGAGAGAGATAGGTACCATTCATAAGATGGTCCAATCAAAGTCTGCAAAAATAACCTTACCATAATGCCATCATGCTCAATTAGAAGAATATCACAAACAACCAAGAATTGATCCATATGTATCTTAGGATCAATAACCCCATCTTCTAAAAAAATTGGCAATACTGCTAGAGCAAGAGTTGGTAACATATGTTGTTCTCCTACTTAGCCCACCTCCTTTGGACTCTTTTTCTTTCTTCTTGATTCTCAGGAATATTATTTATTTCTTCTCTATCTCCCACTATTAGGGTTCTTTTTATTTATTTTGCAGAACTTTCACCAACTTTGGGAAGCTGTAAATTTGTTATTTTGCTTCTTGTTAATGGACCCTTATAAGATTCCAAATTTTTCTTGGATTCAAGATCTTCTTCTTTGTCTCAATGTTATTTCTCTTCCTTCTTCCTAAGAAAGGGTTTCCCACGATCTCTCGAGGTCTACTCAGAGTCTTCTTGTTTTTATTTCCAAATCATACAATTGATGCATAACACATGTTTGATTTCTAATACTAATTTGTAGATGTGGTTCATTAGGGCCCGATTGAGTCACTAAGATTATGGTCTACAAAACCAACATTTTTTTTATCCCCACTATGGTCGCCAAAAATGTTGATATTCAGATTGGCCACAATCCAAACAACAACCTCAGGAGGCTAAAATACACCCTTGTGTTTTTATAGAGGTGGTGCTCCTCCATTATGGTTTGAAATATTTATCTTGAATGTTCTCGATTCAACAATTAAAATGGGAAATACTAAAAACCAAACCCCAGTCTTTATTTCTTTCAAATATAAAGAAAAGATGAAAGTATGTATTCAAAAAGAAGAATTATTGAGAAGAGGACCAAGAATCTTTCACAGACTGAAATATATACAAAATATTATATAACAATTAAAAAATCGTAATAAGAAAGCATAACATTCCTCACATCCATCACAACATAATAGATTTGATCACATTCATAAAAAGAAAAGATAATAATCCGCAATTGTAGATAACTTTAAAAGAGTATTTCATTCAAAATAGGAAATATTTTGATAGGTGCACTTCAACAATCTTGTGCTCATAAACTCATAGTTTGAGAAATTATTGAAATTACAGCCCAAAATAGTACCCTTGGGAGTTTTAAAAATAATAATAATCTGATTACAATAAAATTGAAGTTTGTGTTTGTCCAAATAGACTGGGATAGGGCTCACATGGACCATAAAAGAAAGTGTAACAGGGATCGACCTGAAAGAAGAACAAGGATATGATCAGAGATCTGTTATGGTTTCTCAGAAACTGAAAAATCGCAATTGGATGATTTATGAATGATAAGTATAAAGAATTGGAGGCAATGAAAAATGACCAGTTTACTTTTTGTGATGGGTTTCTATCATATTTTATCTTTTTTTTTAGGTTCCTTTTGTAATATCTTTCATTGGAATTCCATGACCAGTTGCAACTAACTCTTCTTGATTTGTTTCCATTATTTTAGTTAAGGCATTTTTAACCAATTTTCAATATAATCCCTCATTGGCACAACAAGTATTTATTACCTTAATTTTATATCAAATAATGCACTTTCCATATATTTAAAGTCGATTGAAAGTTGGTGTAATGTATATTCAATGACTAACCAACTTTCCACTTCCAGTTCTGAATATTCGGTCAAAATATTGAATATCTCAGTTGATGCAGTTTTTAATAGTTCTACTTTTTCGTCAAATTTCTCTTTGGACATAAGAATATAATTTAATATAAATTTTGGATATTCAACTTATCCGGTGGTTCCATACAAATCTAACTCAATCAATTTTAAATATGACTCTCCCCTCTTGACACTTATAGTGTCAGAATCAACAGATATTTATTTTAAACACTTAATTATTTTTATCCAACATGCTTTGAGTTTATTTATGAGGAACGATGAAGGCAAGTTATCATCTTTTCTTTTATACTCACTCATGCTTGAAACTTTCATGACAAAGGTAGAAACAAACCCTTTATAAAATTCTTCATCATTTTCAAGGTCGACTTGAAGATATTGTCTCAAATATGTAGTTCTCAATCCCAAAGAAACAAAACTATTTTCCAATTCTCACGCCTCAAGAATAAGAGACATTTTTTTATTAATGTTTTCTCCAACATATCTTCTAACAACAAAAAGTAGGCTCGATGTTCCTCTTAATCTTGAGCTCAATGTTGGTTTTCCTTCATATCTCTTTCAGGGGTGCATTATAGTAATTAGGTTGTCAAATATGGGTGGAGGCATCAAAGCTCTCTCTAATTCTTTGATTCTTTTTTTTAAAGTGACATTTGCATTTTCCATTTGATTACTAGACATGTTTAAAGATTAACTTTGGCTTCATGAATTTGTACAATTTTGGACAATGAAACTCCATTGAAGTCAAGTTCCAAGCTTGATTTTCCTTAAAAAAAATTATTCTTTGAATGAATTTTTTCAAATACTAATTTCTTTAAAAAAATTTCGAATAGGGCACTATGAAATTTAGGGATTCTTCCTCAAATAAAATTTGTTTGTGTAGCTAATGCTATCACGACTTATTTTCTTTCTTGAACTCTATGTTCTTCATCAGGAAATTCAATATCTTCAATATTCACATCCAGGTCCATGTGTTCAAGAATAATCTCATCTTCATGTGCACCATCTTTTCCTCCTTCTCTACATGTTTGTCTTTTCCTTTTACTGGTCACTTGGATTTAATGAGGCCTTTCAAGATTTCCCTTAGGAGGGTTATGATCTTCTCCCCCATCGGAATTGTCTATTGAAGATTTCATTTGTTCTTGAACTATTGAATGTGATATTTGTTTTGGTAGGTCATTTTTCTGCAAAGGGTTAGGAGATCGAGTACTCCTCTCATTAACAACTTTTCTTCGGTGTCTATGTTTTTCATTGCTGATAACAATAGTTTCAATATATCTTGTTTCTTCTCAATAGACAGTGCTTGAGGGTTTTGGCTATCACCCTCTTCTTCTCCAAATAAAAATGTAGTATCAAATGAAATACTATAACCAACATATATCATATGATTCATAAACAATTGATTAGGGTCAAACCCTTTGATTTTGTCCCCTAACTTTAACTTAAATTGATAAAATTGCAATGAAAACTCATTATTATTTACCACGTTTCTCAATGTTATTTCCCCAATTCTCCAGGGAAAAGGAATAAATTCTTTTTTCCTTTTTTAATGGAAGAAATGGACCCAAAATCTATATTGCCTGCACATTTCTACAACAAATATTTTTTCAAACACATAACATGGGAGATATCAATGTCTTTCTCTAGAACAATAAAATCTGATAATACTTAAATTTTTCATCACTTCAAAGCTTCCTTTCTTATCTAGAAATGTTGTTTCTTCTTAAGATAATCTTGATGTATTCGACCAAAAAATGAGCAAGTTTTTGAAGGAGGAAACAAATGCATTGTTCACTTCATAGAAATGGTGCATAGCCATCTATTTCCATAAGGGTGCGTACCATGTCTCGAAAGGGTCAATTTTACAATTGACTTGTTTTTCCAAATGCAAACCCTTGAAAATGTGAGAGTAGGTAATGGAGAAAATTAGATATGAGGACATGTAGAATATCTTATTTTTCTTGAAATTTGATAACTGGAAAGATATTTCTCCAGAGATAATGTTTTCCCAATCAAAAATTGTTTTCTCATGAACTGTAAAATGTAAGATATATAAAGTGAGTCGAGGAATGGTAGCAATATATTCTTGACCAGCTACCCTAGCGAATAACTGTGCCAACTCCTTATACGGATTCTTTAACAAAGTAACATGGATGCTTGATAAAATTTTTGACATCATTGTCGGGTCTTCAAGATATTGTTGCAGGAGCTCCCATCCACCATCTCTTGCTTTTAGGAAATCTTTAGCTTTGTCATATTTAAAGGTCATTGTTGACTATGGTAGCCTAATCATTTTCTTTAAAATTGAAGGTGCTAGAGAAATAGTGGACTCTCCTTGTAACTAAATATTCTCGTGTTCTTGTCGAACTTATCTATACACCATGAAACTATCTCTTTGAAATAAAAAAAACTCTAGAACACAACCCGCTAGAGAAATTCCCGATGTCCAAATATAGTTAGAACTTCTCTTTGGAGGAGACAATGAAGAATAATACTTGTATGTTATGCACCCTTGAAACTTTTGATCTTCCCATCCAAATAAATTGATGGTATCTCCACATAAGTTTTCCTTTCTTCTTGTTGGCACATGTGCTTAATGAAGTCGACGGATTAATGTACATTCCTTTTAGAACATTAATACCAAAGTAAATATTTTTACCACAATAAATATTGAAAATCTTGTTTCAAAGGAATGATTAAGACGATATTAATTTGAATTTAAGAAGAATTGTCTCGAGAAGATTGCTATTAATAATGGCCTTTAAATACTTTAACATTTTTTATTTTCCATGAGATTTTGTGGTTGCAGTGTCTTCTTTTTGGAATATTTTCCAATACCAGTGTTGCTTCCACACAGTTCCCATCTCCTCAATCGGAACATTTTTGGTCTCAGGGAGCAGCCAATAAATGAAAGCGGTCATCACCACCACTCCACCTGCAAATAAGAGAAACAACCCATACTTCATGTGGCAAAGCATGACAAGAAATTCCTGGGAAACGACGAACGTAAACAGAAGTTTTACAGTCATGGTGATGCTCTGCCCGGTCGAACGCAAACATGAAGTTTTACAGAAGTTTTACTATAGTCTAATACTTTAATCACTATATGTTCATGCACCTAATCTTAGGATATACTTCAAGCATTATATACTTCTACAAAATTATTTATGGGCTTTTCAACCCTTTACACTTGAGTTCAAGTTAATGGTTTGTTAAGACAAATTAATAATATTTTGGAATGTATAAAAAATAACAATTTCGTTATTAAAGGATTAGAGAATCGTTTATTGTTTAAAGATGGTTTTTACAATTTGTAAATTAATAATTAATTAAAATGATTTTTAAATTAATAATTTAATAAAATATTTAATCATTTAAATAAATAAAAATTATTTTTAAAATATTAAATATATATTTTTAAAAGTTATAATAGTTATTAATAATAATATATTTCAATATTATAGAATTTTATTTAAAAATAATAAATTAAGCATTTTAAAAATTTGTATTAGAAAAAATAATAAACAATTAAAATAAATTTTATATGTTCCAACTTAAAAGAGAAGTAACCACATCATGTTTTAGGCTTGATTGTGAATGTTATGTTATTTACATTGTCTCACAAATAAGAAATGAAACACATTTTCTTAACCATTAGGCCCATATATTTTAAGATGTTTATAAACAATCTTAGATATATTTACAATGTTAAATTCCATAATAGTATAAGTAGCTATTTTTAGGTATATATACATATATATTCTTATTTTGGTTCACACATTATAAAATATCTAAAACATAAAAATAAATAATGGAATATAAGTTTTAGAATGTGGGAGATTGGGCTATGATGTTCAATACATGTTTCAACACAAGTCCTAGTATTTTGGGTGGTTGAATCATGGAAAGTTCTTAATAATAATAATAATAATAATAATCAAATTTTAAGGTCACAATACTAAATTGGTGTAGGAGACTCACTTGTTTGTGGGGCAAGGGACCCTCTCCACACAATGATTTGTCAGCTAAGTCTACGAAGGTATACATACCCTACCCCCCTCTGGATTTGAACTTGTGACCTCTTAGGACGAAACACATGTTCTTACATATCTTTCAACATAGGTCATTGTATGTTCTTTGTTTCTATTTATTTCTTTCCCTCTATTTTATTCTTCAATTGAGCTCCAGGGACCATTTTATTTCCAAATACTAGGGCCATGTCTTCACAAGGCAGTTCATCTAGGATTTTTTTAGAATGCACCCATTTAAGGGAACTTGAACCTAGGTCTATTTTAGCATATTTGATTGAATGGTGTTCGACAACACAGGTATTCCAACAGAGGATGAACACCTTCAGTAACCACTCACATAACCAGATCAAAGTTCAACACACCGATGTTTTCACGTGGTAAAACCCCTACGGGGAAACATCCATGACCCCAACCAATGCGGCCACTTGGAGTAGTTTATTAATGCAAAGAAAAATATTACAGAGAGATTTTACAAGAGAGTTTCTCACAATCGATCATCGGAAAATGACTCTCCATGCTCTTTAAATAGAGATCATAGACCAATTGGGTGTTAATCCATGAATCAATGGTCGTTAAGATCGAGGAGAGTATGAACCGTCGAATCACTCTATGTCGGGAACATATCGTGACCGTCGGATTTCCTAACTACAAATGCATACTAATGCATACTAAAGAAACACACTAGACCAAGTAGATCTTAACTAACTCCTAAGTGTCTAAATATCCTAACATCCCCCCTTAAGAACAACTTGGGATAGGATTGAAGGATTTACAATAGTGACACAATAGGAGAAGGAATGAGGCATTAGAGCCTATCCCCCCTTGATGACAACTTCCTAAACTCCTAACATAGATCGAAGTTTGGAAAACTTCGCTTCTATAAGAGATTTTGTGAAAATGATGTCTGCAACTTGATCTTTTGTAGGGAAAAAGAGCACTTCAATAACTTGATCATGAATGAGCTTTCTGATGAAGTGCATGTGTAGCTTGATGTGGTTTCTATGTTGATGTTGAATTGGGTCTTTGGAGAGCTTGATGGCACTCTGATTGTCACACCAAAGGCTGGTCGGATGTTGGTGCTGAAATCCAAACTCTGAAAGGATATGTCGAAGCCACAAGGCTTCCTGAATTGCATTTACCATTGCTCGGTACTCTACTTCTGTTGAAGAAAGTGCAATAGCCTGTTGTTTCTTACAGGCCCAAGTGACAAGTCCTAAACCAAGACTGAAAACATAACCTACAGTAGACTTCCGATCATTAGGGTCGACGACCCATTCTAAATCAGTAAAACCAACCAATAAAGGAGTCCCCCTTGAACTGTAATGTATCCCGAACTGAACTATACCACAAAAATAGTGAAGTATCCTTTTAGTTGTTTTCCAATGGATTTCATGGGGAGTTTGCATATACTGGGAAACAAGACCAACAACAAAGGAAAGATTAGGATGGGTATGAGTCAAGTATAAGAGGCTACCAACTAACTAAAGGTACAGGGTGGCATCAACTTCAGGAGAAGTACAGGTGGTAGTAAGCTGGACTCCAGATTGGAAGGGAGAAGGGGTTGGTTTACAATCGTCTATGTGAAAGCAATGAATAAGGTCACAAGCATACTTAGACTAGGAAAGAAAAATTCTTTCATTGGTTTGCAAAACTTGGAGGCCAAGGAAATAGTACAAAAATCCTAAGTCTGTCATTTCAAATTTCTTCTTAAGGCTGGTTTTCACATGGTTTAAAAGTTTTGAGTCACTATCAGTAAGGATAAGGTCATAAACATAAAGGACAAGGATTATGAGATGGCTTCCTGCTTTCTTGGTATAGACATTAGGATCATAATGGCATCTACAGAATCTAGTGGCAATAAGAAAGGTGTCCATTTTGGCATACCAAGTTTGGGGAGCTTTCTTTTGACCATAAAGAGATTTCTTAAGGCAGTAAACAAGGCTAGAGTCATTCTAGACATAGCTAGGAGGTTGTTCCATGTATATTTATTTTTGCAAATATCCATGCAAGAAGGCGGATTTAACATCCATCTGATGGACCTCCCATTTATGTGAGGTAGCAAGGGAAAAAACAAGGCGGATGGAATTCATTTTGTCTATAGGGGAAAAGGTTTCATGATAGTCAATTTCTTCAACTTGGGAAAATCCTTTGGCAACTAAATGAGCCTTGTGTCTTTCAACACTTCCATATGATGCATACTTAGTTTTGTAGACCCATTTACATCTGACAAGTTTTCTTCCTTTTGGAAGAGGTACAATATCCCAAGTATTGTTTTCCATTAAAGAATGATACTCTTCGTTCATTGTTTTATCCCAATATGGATGACCTGAAGCTTTTGCAAATGTATCTGGATCATGAGTTTCTGAAACTTGAGCCAAAAGAGAAGAGGCTCGCTGGAACAGTGAACGTGTCCAATGTTGATCTGAAGGATCACCGACAAGATCACCAACTGCTTCTCGTGTTGAATGGACCCATCGAGGAAGCGGTGGAGCTGATGTTGGTTCAGGTTCAAAGGACTCATCTGGAGGAGGGTGAGCAGGCATAGGTGGATTTTCATCCTCACTGTCATCATCCAAAGAAGAAACCAGATCAGAAGAAGGCACAAATGGTGAATATGGCCCATAGGCCGAAGAAGGCACAACCGTCGAATTAGGCTCGCAGGCCAAAGAAGGCACAAACGTCGAATTAGGCTCGCAAGCCAAGAGATTTTAATCAAATTTAACATCTCTTCTAATAATAATTTCATTACAATGTGATTGAAGAAGTCTGTAACCTTTAACATCTTCAGAATAACCAACAAATATACACTTCTCATGTTTAGGTTGCAAGGCTTTCCTTTTCTCATCAGGAATGTGAGCCCATGTTATACTGCCAAAGACACATAAGTGACTTACAACTGGTTTAATTTTAGTCCAAGCTTCTTCCGGTGTTATATTTTTAAGAACCTTTGTGGGAGTGCAATTTACTATGTAATTTGCACAGTTGATGGCTTCCGCCCAATACTTTAGACTTAATCCCTTAGATTGGATCATACAATTAGCCATATGTTTTAATGTGTGGTTCTTTCTCTCAGCAACACCATTTTGTTGTGGTGTATATGGAACAATGTGTTACATTTGGATTCCTTGTGTAGTGCAGTAATTTGTAAAATTATTGTTCACATATTCGCCTCCATTATCTGCTCTTAACTTTTGAATTTGATGTCTAGATTGCTTTTCTACAAGGGCCTTTTAGGCCAAAAACTTGTCAAAAACTTCGCTCTTAAGTTTTAAGAAGTAAACCCAAGTACGTATGGAAAAGTCATCAATGACAGTTAAGAAATAATTGCACCTAGAAAAAGAAGGAGAAGAAAGTGGACCACACAAATCACTATGAACAAGCTGCAAAGGACTTGAGGCGTGCAAAGAGGCATGTTTTTCAAAATTGTCCCAATGATGTTTTCCAAGAAAACAACCGGCACAAACACCATCTCTGCATGAAACAAGAATAAGACTAGTCACCATCTGTTGATTACATAGTTGCTACAATGAGTGATAGTTTAGATGACCAAACCACTCATGTCAAAGTTTGCTCAAGTCATCGATATGAGCAATAAAAAATGATGAAAAAGATGATGACCCAAAGTTGTCAAACTTGTATAACCTGGTAATCTCATCAGCAATTCCAGTTGCAAGAACATGATCAGGATCTTTTAGATCCTTGATTACAACTTGGTGAGGTGAAAATTCTACGGTTTTACCTTCACCTGAATGAGTGATTTGATATATTGATAGAAGGTTACAAGAAATACTTGGAACACATAATACATCATTGAAATGGCTATTTTCTACTTGTATTGTTCCAGATCCTTCAACACTAAGAGATCTATCATCACCAACAAATATTTTCTTGGTGTTACATTCATTTAGAGTAGAAAATATGTCTCTATTATTAGCCATATGATAATATGCTCCAAAATCAATAAGCCACTTATCAGAAATAGAAGTAGAAGGTGTATTGAAGGAGAAACCATAAGTAGAAAGTGCATGTCCATGAGAAGAAGAAGAAGAAGAAGAAGTAGTAGGATCAATACTGATGTTGTGCTTCTTCATCGTTGCTTCTAAACATGCCATCTTCTTGAAACATTTGGACTCATCATGACCATCTTTATCACAAAAGTTGAAATGTCTGCCAGTCTTCTTATTTTTATATTTTGATCCTTTGTCTCCATTTGGAGAAAAAGATGTCTGAGTGGGTTTAGGACCCTTATATTGCTTGTTGTTGTGGTGAGAATTTTGCTTCTTGGGATTCTTGGGCTTATCTTTCTCCTAGGAAACTAAAGCTTTGTTGGAGGTACCTGCAGTGTTGATCACTCCAAGTTGTAGAAGCTTATCTTCCTCTCTAAGCAAAGCAGCACAAAAGGACTCAAGAGTGGGTTTTCATAATCTTTTCCTAAAGCCTCTTTCATGGCATAAAAGGTAGATACAAACATAGAATATGCACTACCTAGCTTAGAAAGAATAAGATATATGCAATGCTCTTCCTCCATTTTTATCTTACATTCTTCACATAAAATTTTGAGTATTTTAAACCTAGATAGATAGTCTCCAAGGAAAGAAAAATCACTTTGACTCAAGGTCAATACTTGATTTTCTAACTGTTGTGCTTAAATAATATTGAGTTTACCAAACACAGATTCAATCTTGTCCCAAGCTTCTTCGGGGTCATCAATTTCTTAGAGGTGGTATCTTAAATCAAGAGAGATGGACATTCCAATTAGTCCACATGCTTCATCACTCCTATTAGCCCATTTGGATTTCTCATCATCATCAGTGGGTTCTTTTTCCTTTCCCAAGGTAATCTGGTACAACCCTTTACTTCTTAATAAATCTTCCATATGAGATTTCCATTAGAAGTAGTTGTTGTTGGTAAGAAAGACATTACTTGTAGAAACCATATTAAATATGTACATAATGTGGATTTAAAAACTGAAATTGATGATCTAGATGGAAATATCTCGAAAAGTTATGCGGTTTTAAAAAAAACGGCACTGAAAACGGACTTCAGATGTGAGAGTTATGCCCTTTAAAAAAAAAAACATAAACAGTAACCAACTGACCACGTGAAAGTGTAAGTTGCTTTATGAAGTGACCCACTTTTATAAAGAGAAGTGGAGATCACTTTTACAATGAAGTTACTTTATAACATAAAAGTTGCATGCAAAATAAATAACTCTAAAATAAAATATTAAAGCTACTTATAGTGATTCACTTTTATACTTGAAGCGAAATACACTTTACAATTTTAGCATGACCTTTTTAAAAAAAGTAACAAAAGAGAGACTTGAACTCAAGACCTATTACTTAATAAGGCAAGTTTTAACCAAATGGTTTAGCAAAAAATATAGTAATGTTCAGAAGGAGGATTAGGGGTGTTGTTTTTGTTGTTGTTGTGGAAGATGACCTTGGAGAGCATGCTAAAAAAAAACTCTTTTTACACAAGAAAAAAATTTCGCTTCTTGATGACAACAAGGGTTAGATCTCAGTTAGATTACCCAGAAGATGCACATTTTCCTATCTATTTTTGATTTGTCGAGATCGCACAGGGCGCGAGGAAAAAATCATACGCAGATCTAAAAGAGTAGCCAGCCAGAAATAAAAAAATACAAACCGAAATAAAACCAAAATAAGACTTTGCAGAAATTTTAAAAATGCGTATTCAGGCTTTATACCTCTGGATCTAACTGTAATGGTTGTATCTTGGGCAAACGAAAACCTTTTCGAGTGAAAAAAAAGTGTTCCTGAATGAAACAAGTGCTCCGGACATAGTGGAACAATCTTCTCATCCCAGAAATATATGAAAATGACAGAAAATGGAGATGAGGCAACTCGGCTTCATGATATCGATCTACAATAGGAGCGGGTGTTCAAACAGGCTCTGATACCATGCTTGAAAACACAGGTGTTCAAATAGAGGATAGACACCTTCAATAACCACTCACATAACCAAGTCAAACATCAACACACCAATGTTTTCACATGGTAAAACCCCTACGGGGAAACATCCATGGCCCCAACCAACGCGACCACTTGGAGCAGTTTATTAATGCAAAGAAAAATATTACAGAGAGATTTTAGAAGAGATTTTCTCAAAATCAATCATCGACAAATGACCCTCCATGATCTTTAAATAGAGATCATGGACCAATCGGGTGTTAATACATGGATCAATGGTCGTTAATATCGAGGAGAGTATGAACTGTCGGATCAATATATGTCGGGAAGATATCGTGACCATCGAATTTCCTAACTACAAATGCATATTAATGCCTACCAAAGAAACACACTAGACCAAGTAGATCTTAACTAACTCCTAAGTGTCTAAATATCCTAACAAATGGTACCATATAATTTACTACTATTAATATTGCCATTGAGGTAATTTACCAATTTCTAATTCAATCCAAGATTAATGAATGTACATGGATATCCTAAGAACCATAGGGTCTACTGACTATTAACTTTTACGACAATGGATTTCGAAAGAGAAATTGCATATTCGAGGAAAAAAGTACCCTAAATTTATTTAACATGGGAAGGCATATGGAAGGTTTCTTTGAAGTTAAGTATCTAAAGAATTTACTTTCTAGCCTTATGAGGCTTGTAGTTTTGAGGATGTGAGTTGATGCTTCGGATTGGTTGTTCCTATTATGAGGAAAATCTCTCTATGGCTAGGGTGAACCACAATAGACGGAAATGACTACAAAAATCAACTCTATTCCAACAATATGCTATATAAACCAATGTGCAAAGGAGATAAGAAAGGGGGCCTACCTCGTCCAGATGTTCGATGACATCCACTGTTGAGCACTTCAACCCAAAGTTATATACCTGCAACAAGTTCTCAACAAACAATAAAAACAAGCATATGGTGGTTGTTGTTCCTGAGTCTGTACTTAAGGCTTAAAAGTACAGTGTCAAGGCATCTGAAAGTGGGTAAAAGATGAAGAAGAGGGTAACGTCAACCTCCGGTAAAGGAAACTAAGGAAGATTTCTACGTTGGCGTTGTCTAGCTTCCAATTGTTCCTGAATAGTTATATCTTGTTCAATGGCTGCCCATGAATGTTCCAATTCGACCCGGTTAGTAGCAGTTTTAAGAATGGTGTCGAAAAGATTTAAAACAATGTGCATTTGGTCCTATAGTCCAGGTTCAATATTAGGTTGTGTTGGTGCAGGGACAGTCATGGGGGAGTAGTAAAAGTAGGAAAGAATTCAAAGAGAGATTAAGTGTTGTCTCGATTTGGTCGAACAAAAGAGAATTTATGGTTTTAGGAATAAAATAGGGATGCAAATCAAAGGCTCTTTCTCGTAACTGTATTATATTTTAATAAAAGGTGCGAGGTGGGAGAAAAACATTTAGCTGTCCATAGTGTAAGGTTTCTACCAGGGTAGTGTCTCACAAATAAACAAAAGAGGAAAAGGTAAGGAAATAACCGATATAGCAGAGAATATATGTAGAATTCTGAAAATGCAGATTGGTCTTACACCCGCTGATAGCTGGTGCAGAGGAAAGACAATAAATAATTACAAAAAAACAAAATTCATTCACTATAGTAGTGGTCGTACTAAAGTATACCAAAGCACATCAATTATGAATATGAAATGAAATGAACTATGAAATACAAAGAAACAAACTTGTAACACAGTCTTGATGGAATCGAGAATCTTCAGATTTTCTTGTATTAACTTCTCAAATGTAAAAAACTCTGTTACAATCGACACAAAAAGGTCCAACCCTATTTATTTCTTTCTGTGATATATTTACACAATTTTACAAATCGGGTAGAATCTCAACAGTCACAAAATTTTGGTTATGACAGAGAGGAGAGCAATCGCTCCATTTCTCCTTCTCTATCTTCACTTGGTGCCAGGCGTTGGTCGTCGCGCGGACTCGGTACAGGCAACACATCTTTCGACCAGCTGAGATATTAACCAAGACGGTTCTGATTGACAGCTGGCTTCGAAGAAGTAACATTCTCGGGCTAGCTGTTGCAGCCTGTCTTCCATCTGTCCATCGATGATGTCTATGGCACATAGTTGCACACTAGGTTTGATCATGCACTTATCAACTTGGACTATGTCCACCATGGTAATCTAAGAGATATCGACCGAATATCTTTCCTTCGTTTCCTTCAGATTAAGTGAGATCTGTTCCACATTCATTTGTATCAATGCCTCAACATTGCCTCCGCTGTCAATGCCCAGCAGCTCGCCGACTATAGAATTAAAGGCCTCCTCCAAGGAATTGGTTATCTTTTGGGCTTGCTACTTTCCTTCGGCGATGTTATGCTCCCATTCCTTTAACAAAATGTTCCCTCAGGTTTGCTCTAAAATGGTGAATCTGGGAGTGCCCGCCGAAACCCTATTGTTCGTGGCTATTACCGCCTCCTGGAAGGTGACCCGGGTCGCTCCTGCATCCCTTTCTCTGGTCGATAAATTCTCAGAAACTTGCTTTACCAATAAACAATTGTCACGGATTGTTTCCACCTTGGAAAGCAAATTTTGTTGCGCCACAGAGACTCTAGTCTAAATCTCGATTGCCTGGGATTTTAACACCCCGATGTTTATCATTATGCTCTCGGTGATCTCTACCCAAGCCTGCAACTGTTCAATCAAATTCTTCTGCTGGCTCGCTTGCATCCGACCATCTTGGACCACCAACTGTGTTTGCTCCAACTTAGTTCTGAGCACCTCTATTTCATTTTTATCGGCCAATCTGGCCTGCACTATTTCCACACTCGCCTGACCCTTAGCATTCTCTGTGGCGGTGGCCAATCTAGCTTCAAGAGTCTTGATTAGGCAATTTTTTATTTTAAGTTGGTCCTTTAAAAGTCCGACTGAGAATTGATTCACCGAGGCATACTCTCCTAGTGTCCCTGCGATTTCAGCGGTGAATTGCTCATTCTTTTTGTTTTTTCCATCGGTCATAACTTTATACTTTTTGGCAGTCGACTCTCCTTCCTGGTAAAATTCCATTTTTACTACTGCTTTTCTCTTTTTATCAAAGAAAAACTCATTCGGAGGGAGTTCTTCTACTCTTATGGGCTTCAGCTCCTCATTGAATATCCATCCTTCTTTGATATTTCCCTGCGTTGACTACAAGGGGGTGACAGATGTGATGGGTTCTCCGATTTGTTTTGTCGATTTAATTGGGGTGTCGACCGGGTTCTGCTTCTTTGGTGGTTCTGGGGTCTTTATCTCTATCTCTGGATTCTGTTTCTTTGGCGGGTCTGGAGTCTTTTCCTCTGCTTCTGGATTCTTCATTTGTTCCTCCTCATCTTGATGTTTTCCTGGGTCGAGAGTTGCATCTTTAGAACCTTCAACATCCTTCTGTTTCATCTCCAAAATGCCTGGACCCTCACCTCGCAATACAGCGGGGAGACAACTACGTCAGTGTTCCTGGAATTTCAATACCTCGGCTCTATCCTTGGGTGCCAAGGATTGAATCTGGGCTAGAATTTCTTCATATGACCTCGCTCCTTGGAAAATGTCATCTGAGGGTGAATTCTCATGCTCAAATCTTTTGAGCCCGCAATTAGCCAAATGATTGCTCACGACCCTCTGTGGATCATTCTTCTTGCATTCGATGGAGACCAAATTTAGGTCTTCCAGGGCTGTAGCCTCGACTTTGGCATGCCCGAAATATAATAAAGAATAAGAATTCAAACGAATGGGAAAAGACAGCCATACCTTCTTTGAGTACCCTTTGAGCTCTTTACTTACACCGCCAATTACCGTCTATCGGGTGACCTTGTGACAAGCCATCTTGTCAGGAATGAACAATGGCAGTGCATGCGGGGGAACAGAAGCCCCAAAAACTCTGAGGTATGAAAATTTTGCCTCCACATACCAGTCTGCGATGCTGCTTAGATTTGTCACTATGCTGTCCGAGATACGGGATGGCGGGTGACCAAAAATGGCGACATGCAGGGGCACCATCACCCGGCTAAAAATTTCATACGTGAAATATTCTGCTTTGTTTTCCCATAGTTTTTCATGATATACATGTATGGGTTGGTCTTTGGTCGAAGTCCAACCCCAGCTCATTAATGGAAATGGTGTCATAGAACAAATTGCGTCCATAATATATGCGAACATGAAGAATGAAGACGTCCTCCCATTTTCCTTCTGCTCCCGATACTCTGTGATCCGATTAGCCAAGCTATCTGAAAGCATCCTTGCCTAGTTGAAGGAAACGCCTTATGTGACCCAAAATATTAAAGGCACCCACGCAAGGTAAAAATGCATCGTGTCCTCTTTCCCATATAACTGACATGTCATCATGGCCACATATTTGTATTGCAGCTCTAAAGAAGCGACTTAATATATGTCGTGGTTATCAGCTCTAAACTTCGCTATGTTTGAAACCCAATCCTTTATCAAACTGACCATGGTTTTATCATATTGGATGCAGTCTTTCTCCTTGAACTCCTCCAAGAACTCAGCGCCATATTCGTGGTCTGATGTCACAGGCAGCTTATACATGGATTGCAAGTGTTCTGGCCTGAAAGTCCCGATGGTGAATTTCTGCTCATTCATGATAGTCCTGGTGGGTATGTCCACATGGTCCAACGCCCATCGGACCATGTCATAATATGGAAGCAACCATGGCCTGGATGCTACTCTGTGCATTCCATATTGGATGACTATTTTGTACTTGGTGGTTATATCATCTCTTTCGTTGTCGTCGGAGTCGTCGAAATAATCCACCAATTTTGATTGCAGCATATCTGAAACGTATGACCAGTTAGGGACCGAGTCTGTATTTTGGGGTGAAGTATCAGAGACATTATCTGAGCCTTGTCCCGAAACCTCGACATTCGCCTTTGCTGCTTTTTGCGGAGCCATGGCTGAAGCTTGTGTTTTAGCTCTTCTGTGATAGAACTGCGTATACATACAGAAGTCAGTTTACTCAGAGGTGATGAGCTCTGCGTGCTATGAAAATACATTCGTTTTAATGAAGCACAACTTTTACATATATTTGAAAACTCAGTACCTTTCAAAATAAGCCTGTCCAATCACATTTAGAAATAAATTACTGCCATAAAAATCCGATCTTATATTCATAGATTTACCCTATTTCTTCATTAATGTCATAAATTTTGGCGGTTTCATAGTCAGTTGGTGTATGGAGTGAAAAGGTTTCCTCGTGAATCGTGCAAGCATCGAAACGCGGTATCTGTCTTGTTTTAGTTTAATTAATCCAATCTCGCCAATGTTAATCAATATCTCGCCACTCGTTATATCGGGGATTTTTCTTTAACATCTTGAGTCTTTAATGCCCGAGACTGCGAAGAGCGATTTTGTTTAATAAAAAGGTAATCACGACTTGAGGCTCGATTAATTTTATAATTATCACTTTTTCCATATCGCGACTCGGGGCTTCGAAGATAATTTTCTGGGAGATTTATATGTCGAGTTGCGAAACCACGAGATCGCGATAACAAGGCTTAATTAAGGGGAAGATAATCTTGGATTAAGTGATTAAATAATCATGTTATAATTACATCGTGACTTCGTGGGTCGGGGTTTAGACACCATAACTTTCGAAAAAGATAGTGTCGAGTGGCGAAATGCTGAGAGAATCTTTTACCACGGTTTAGCTTTTACCCTTAACCTTGACATGAGTCAATCGAATAAAGACCTCGTGTTCTCGACTATCGGGGCTATGACAATAAAATTTTGGGTTTGGCAAATGCCGGGGCGTGAAACCCCGACAACGTCTAACCATGAGTTAAGAAAATTTTACCCTTGTTACTGTCTTGAGTGATAATTTAAAACGAATTCGCTTTTTCGTGACTTGGGACGTGTGAATTACATGGGTTATAGTATCTGACCTGCGAGATCCCGAAGTAGAACAAAAAAAATGGAACATTCTTATAAAAAGTAGGACTTGTTTCGAGAGTAGAAAAATCATCGTTGCTTGCGTGATCAAGCTTCAGAGATCATCGATATCTCGGAGGGAAAAAGAAAACCATATTTAGATTTCAAGCATCAAAATGAAAATTGTGACAGGCTAAAAAACAAGGGTGGCTCCAACATAGGCTCCAACTAGGAATCCCGCCTTCCTGTGAGGTGGGAAGAACAGTAGACCATGTGCCAATATTGGGTAAATGGAGTCAAAAGCTCAATCAGGAGGAAAGGTTCCGAGAAAAGAGGATCGAAGGGTGAAAAAGTCTCTGTTCTTTACCTTGAAAAGTTTTTTCAAAATCAAATACTCTTTTCAAACATAGTTGTAGTCCCTTTCACAATTTTCCCTTTCCCGCCGCCAAATTTAGGTATGTTTTAAGAAAATCGAAACAACCCTAGGAGACCCAACAGATCTTGTGACTCTCGGCTTGCATCAAAAGAATGAGATTATATGTTTTTAATTGGGGAGTCCCGTCTGAATTTGGGAGTTGGCTAAGATTTTAGAAAGAATTGATTACCAGAGTAGAATGATATTCATGTATAACAACCTTATAGATATCTCAGACATTGCTTCACTACCAGCGAGCCTGTTCAGTACCCCGGTGAAGTTATCTGGCCCCTTTTACTGAATTTCCTTTCACCACTTTGAAATACATTTATGCATTTAGATGCTGAGACGAGGGCAATCATTTCTGAATTTCCTTTCATCGTCCCTTGGACTAGGTGGGGGCAATCATTTCTGAATTTCCTTTCACCACCTGTCTTATAATTTACTTTTTTGAGTGTGAAGATGGGGGCAATCAGTTTGTATCAGGGTTAATATCTGTGTAATATTTTGCATTAGAGGTTTGTCAACTTACTTTGATTACTCAGTACCAACCTTCCCTTGACCTTCACAACATCTTCGTTCTTAGGGAGAAAAGGGAGAAAAGCAAAATAACTTTTAAAGGGCATCCCATTTGAGCAAGCGTTAATCCTTCGATACCGTTGAAAAACCTAGGAAAGTTAGGATCACTCTAAACGTTCCTTCATTTAGCGGGGGATTGAGTAGTTGTGAAGATCCTCTTTCCTTTCAAGATCTGTTTCGAAACTCATGAGGTTTAAAATGAAAAACTTTTATCCCTTCGTAATGAAACGGGAAGATGGTGACTTGTTAAAAGTTAGACCCGAAGATAGACAGGATGCCAAGTAGCGATTCATTAACTGAAAATACAGAGGTCAAACAGTTCGAGACTGACTCTTTTAGATATCTTTGGGGCTAGTTTATTTTGACCGACCATTTTTAGATTGAGTGTATCATTATTTTAAATCAAAGATTATCAAGCCAAGAAACAATCTTGTTATCTAACATTTTAGCCGATATTGCAGTTTGAATGGCGTTACCTCGGTTTTCTTTAACAGTCTTTCATAACATGTGTTTTTGAGAAAGCTCCTTTTTAACTTTTCATTTCACTTTCTTTGCGCAATATGAAACTACTTTAGGTATCACCTGTTTTATGCCAATTTATTTCTGACACCGACTTGCAAATTACTTTTCCTGCTAGTTTTCGTATGCAACTGGAATCCTGTAAAAAGAAAATATGAATCTTATTCAAAATTTGTCGAAAGTTTGTGAACGAAAAAGGAAATCAAAAGAAATATTTAAACGGAAATACATATATGTACATCAAATCTATATATCAAAAAATTATTTCTTTATTTGTTAAATATTTTTTTTTTTTAGATCTGGCGACTGTTACGTCATGTAATGCTTTAGATACTACCCATTGACAGGGGCGTGGAGGAATTCTCCATCTATATTTTCCAGTAGGAAATAATTTTTTCCTTCTGGAGCCGAGACCCTGAATGGTCCATACCAGAGGTGGTCAAATTTACTATGTTTCTCCGCTTCCTCTTTTCTTGCATCCCATCTTAGCACTAAATCACCTGGAAGAAATTCCCTGTCCTTTGCCTTGCGGTCGAACAATGCTTTCATATCATCTTGGTACTTCTGCATTTTTTCATCAACTTCAACTCTATGTTGTCGAACCTCAATTAGCTGATTTATTCTCCTGGTTACATGATTGGGTTCTTCGTTTTGATCCTGCCATAACTTCATCACTGGTAGCGCTAGGTTTATAGGTAGGATAACATCTATCCCATAGACCATTTGAAACAGTGAAATGCTGATAGACCTTTTAGTGCTGATGCGGTTTTCCCATAATGCGTATTTCAAGTGCACATGCCAAGACCTTCTATTTTCATCCAGTACTTTCTTGATTATGTTTACCAGTCTCTTGTTAGATATTTCGGCCAATCCGTTCCCCTAGGGGTAATATGCTGTGGAATGGCCGAGAACGATGTTATATCTCTGACAGAAACTGATCATAGCCATAGATTTAAAGGCCTGGGCATTGTCAATAACTATCTTTCGGGGACAACCGAATCTTGACAAGAAATTGTCTTCCAAGAAATCGATTACCACCGAGTCTATTGCCCTTTTGGTTGGAATGGCTTCCACCCACTTAGTAAAATAATCTGTAGCCGTTAAGATCAACTTATGTTGAGCACTGGAATGGGGATTAATATCCCCTATGAAGTCTAGACCCCATTGTTGAAATGGAGGTTCAGATTTGACTGGAACTAGTGGAAGTGCAGGGAGCTTCTGTTTACCAGTGAATATTTGACAAGGATTGCAGGCACACACTTTGGCATTGACTTCCGAAAAGAGTTTCGGCCAGTAGTAACCATCCCTCAATATCTTGTAGGCTATAGCTCTCCATGCGTGATGCCCCCCATAGACTCCCTTATGAAATTCGTCTATAACGCGCTGAGTTTCTGATTCAACTAAGCAGACTAGCAGGAACCCAAGTGGATCCTTCAAAAATAGCTGACCTTCGGTGATACAATATTTAACCGCGTGGAGTTTTAAAGTTCTGCATTTAGATGGTGATAGTTGATTTGGGCATTTCAGGTTCAACAGGTAAAACACTATGTCTCTATACTAGTCTGATGATAAGAACTTCTCTTCGATCTGGTTTGGACCTATTTCTTCTTCCGGTTCGTTTAGGTCTGTGTCTTCGTCGCTTCCCTGCAGGCAATTAATATCAAGAGCCCTGAGATTTGATTCAACTAAGAGTTTGGCTAGGCCTTTCCCTTTTATCAATTTGGTCGGTTTAACTTCCAAATCGAATTCTTGGATTTTAGCAAGCCATCGTCCTCTTTTTCCATCACTGTCTGGCTGTACCAATATATCTTTCACAGAACTAGTAGGCACGTACGCGATAATTTTTTAATGTAGTACATAAGTTATGAATGCCTTTAGCTCTTTTACCATTGCGTACGCTTGTTTTTCTATTATGTCATACTTCAATTCTGCGTCTCTAAGGCTCTTTCTAAAAAACGTGATCGGTCATTCGAATCCTTCTTCATCCTTTTGTAGGAGCACCACGGTGATATTATGTTCAGAGGCAAATGAGAAGATAAGAAAATCTTTCAGATAATCTGGGCTTGCTAACATAGGTGCCTCGCTTATGACTTTTTTGATATGCGTGAACGATGCTCTGGCCTCGGTTGTCCAATTCACTCCACTGCCCTTCTTCAACATTCCTGTGATCAATTTGACAATCTCAGCGAAATTGGGGATAAACCTTCGTAAAAAATTTATTGTTCCTAAGAAAGATTGAATTTCTTTTATATTTCTGGGAATACTTATAGTATCTATTACTTCAATCCTCTTAGGATCAATCCTAATGCCATCCCTAGATACGATATGGCCCAAAAGATTACCTTCCTGCATAGCGAAATGTGATTTCTTTGGGTTCAAAGATAGACCAAACCTGCGGCATTTTTCGAAAGTCTGTTTCAAATGGATCAAGTGTTCTTCATCGGTTTTAGAGAAAACCGTCAAATCATCGAGGTAAATGACTACGAACTTGTCTCTTTCTCCTACGAAAACGATGTCCATAGCACGCTGGAATGTAGCCACTGCATTCATTAAACCAAACAACATTTTGTCATACATGAATGTACCCCATGGTGTGGTGAAAGCATTTTTTTCCCTGTCTTGTTCATTCATGGTGATTTGATTATAACCAGAGAACCCATCTATCATAGACATTCGATTTTCCCCAACTACTTTTTCTAGCACATGGTCCATTTTTGGCAACGGGTAATTATCCTTGAGAGAAGACTTATTTAAGTTTCAGAAATCCACACATAGTCTGATTTCTCCATTCTTTTTCCTGACCGGGACCAGGTTTTCCACCTAGTCCGAGTATCTCAGAGGTACAATTATTTTCGCATCTAAAAGCTTCTTAACTTCCTTTTCAATCACAGGTAACAAAATGGGGTTAATTTGCCTAAGCTTTTGCCTAAACGGTTTCACCCCGGGCTTCAAAGGTATCTTGTGATCAATTATGGAAGTGTCATACATTCTTAGCTCATCATAGGACCAGGCGAAAACATCTTTGTACTGTCTGAGTAGGTATTTCTATTTAACTTTTACTTCGGGAGGGAGGAACTTGGATATCTTTACTACCCTGGATTATTTTTCAGTTCCTATATCACAGTCCTCTACTTCTTCTGGTTGGGGCTGCAAAGTGGATTTCACAGGTACGTCGTTCTAATAAAAAATCCTTTCTAAAGGAATTAATCCTTTCGGAATCTGGTTGCTTTTAAGGACCAACATACGATGATCCACAATTTTTTCTTGGAAGGTTTCAGGATCTTCCCCCTCTTGCATGATCCACATCGGGTCATTTTGATTCTCTTGGTCTGCATGAGTTTCAGAGAACTCACCCACTGCTACAAGAAATTTCTTAATTTGTTCGTCATCTTCAAATACTTTCCAGTGTCGGATATTGTCTGGTATGGAGGGTTTGTATCTGATTTCGATGTGATACTTCAGTTTGATGGTCATGGGAGGAGAGAAGGTTGAAGCTGCCTTTTCCAATGCATCAACTTGTAAATTCTCGGTGCGAGGGATAAAATGGACATTTACGGATGAGAAAAAAATTTCCATGAGATCCCAAGCACAATTTCTATACGTTCTTAGTCTGGGATGCTTGGCTAGGTACTGGCGGTTTATTTGTTTGACTATTAATTCAGCATCACCATATACCTCCAAGTTTCTTATATTTAGTTTTTTAGCAGCCTCTAATCCTAAGATCAACGCTTCATATTCACATATGTTATTAGTGTAATCTATGTCCCACTGCAGTCGATAGGAGAAAGGAACAATGAATTTACCTTCAGGAGCCACTAAAGGCACTCCCGCACCTGCCCCTTCAGAAGATAAAGAACCATCAAAATACATTTTCCAGACTCCAGTGTTACACATATCCTCTGTCACGTGACTTGAATCTTCTCACTTTATATCGATTTCCTCTGGACAACTATCCAAACCATCATCAAAAGACAAGATGCAGTTTCTCAGATCCTGGTCCGTAATGTAAATAGGGAAGTTGTCCGGGTTTTGAGGGTCACTGACTGTATATGCTAATCTTGTTTCTCTGTATAACTGAGTGAACTGGCCACCAAACACAGTGATTGTGGCATACGTCATGTCCAACTGGAGAGAACCCCCCAACTTGGCTCCCCATGACCTAGATAACAACATGCCATACTTAGGGGGAATATCTGTGATAACCACATCCATCAGGATACTCTTAATCGGGACATGCGCCAGGGTAACCACCAGATCTTTTATCATCCCCATACATTTAACCCTTCTCGAGTCAAAAGAGTACATATTTCCATAAGGTCTTGTGATCTGGAGACCCAACTTGTCCATTATAATCTTGGGCATAACATTATGGGAGGCTCTGGAGTCTAACATACAATTATGCAGCAACTGATCATATACATTCAGAGTGATATAAAAGGGAGCAATTGTGTCTTTGGACCCTTCAAAATGGGGACCAAAGGTGATGTTAGGTCTATCATCTTCCAAGTTTATAACATCAGACTGGCTTTCTAGCTCAGAGACACCCATCGCTTTGGTAATTTGCTTGCGATAAACGAGGTTTTTTGCTAATTCTACCAAAGGGATTGGTATCTTAATTTTATTTAACTCATTTTCAAAACTGAAAGCTCCGATCACCTTGTCTGTTTCTCTGGTTGAGACTTCTGAATTCTTCCTTTTCGACTTATTTTTCTGGACAACTTTATCACTCATGGTCCTAGTTGAAGATGTAGCTTTATTTACGAGTTCGGTTTCCTGTGTTTGAGTTTCAACTTTTTCCACCTCGGACTCTTGAGTGCTTACTAATTTAGTTTTGTTGTTGGGTGATAAGGTCTTGTCTGAAGGAGTCTCATAAGCTTGACCTATTTGAAGTATTTTCTTGGGTTGAGTCATTGAGGTTGGCTTACTCTTAGATCTTAAGTTGTACTTTGGTTGAAACTCGACCATCATTATCTCGGTTTCTAGTTGAGATTCAGAGAGATCAGTGTGATCACCTTCTTCACCCTCATTTGATGATTATGGCATGTTTAAATATTTTTCATAGTCTTCACGAGTTAGATATGGTTGAGTACATTCATCACCGAAGTTCGTGACGTCATTATCCGAATCTCCTAAGTCTTGAAAATCGTTTGCTCCTATAAAATTTTCATTCTTTAAGGGAGCTTGTATTTTTTGATCTTCATTTTTTATTTGTCTTCGTTGGTTCGGGGGGTTTGGGTTCCTCTTGAAATATTTTTTGGGATAAGAGTTAGCCTTGGCCTGTTCAAGTTCCATTCTAGCTATTTTATTCGATAGTTCTTTAATCACTCTGGCCATATCATCCACCCTATCATCTGCGGATCTATTTGACCCTGAAGGACCTTCTTGTTCTCTAAAGCCTTTGGTCTCTCAGTTTCCAGTCTCTAATCTAGCTCTAAGCTTACCCAAATCCATCATATTAGACTCTATTTCTACCACATCATCCTGCATTCGGTTTAAGGTGGCTCCCCTTCTCTCTCACAAAAGTAGTGCAAAATCCATCTCGAAAGCTCCGACGAAAGTCACTTTGGCCACGAGTTGGGATGGCTTATCCTCAACTGGGATTTTATTGTACAGTTTATTGAATCTCTGACTGAATTCCATGATTGTTTCTGAGTTCTTTTTCTTCAAAGACCCAAATTCGGTAAAATAATAGAGATGGTCTTTTCTCTCACCTCATTGTCTGAGGAAAGCATCTTCCAAAGCATCATAAGACAGGATAGATGCTACGGGAAGGCTCCGAAACCAAGTTTGGACCTGGCCTTCGAATGTTTGGACAAGAAGTCTCGAATATACATCCTCATGTTCGATACCGAAGATATCTGTGAATTGGTCGAAAAAATTAATATGTTCGGTCGCGGTCAAATCCCCCTCTCCGGTGAATTTTGGTAAATTTTTTATGTAATTTTCTGGAAGATTGTGTAGGGGGACGGGAAATACTAATGGAGCGTATCTGGCTACAACTTTCGCGAAAACTCTGGGAGGGGGGGCAGGCCCTTGACCTCCACCTCCTCCTAGAGGGACTCCTCCCCCTCCTCCTCCGATAAAACCTTCGCCTCCTCCTATAAACCCTCCACCTCCTCCTCCGACGACTGCCATCGTTGTTTGTGGAAAGTTGTAAAGGGGATTTTGGAAAATTAAAAGGGAATCTAAAATCGAGAGAACTAACGGGTGTGGGAACAGAGTGTGTAACACACTCTTCAGTATTTGGTGAAGTCAAAAAATTCAATCGAAGAAAAGATGGTATTTCAAAAGCCGACGAACTTTCAAGAGGGCCCTTTCCTTTGTGTGCTAAGGGGAATGTTGGATGAATCTCACTCCTAACCTCGGAGCAGATTGGCGTTGAATATTTAGTGTCAAAGAGAGGACTGAGCGAAGTTGAGGGTTCGGAAGGACTCTTAGTCTTCAGTGTTAGGGTTTTAAGTTTGTAAATTGTAGCGGTTGGCTTAGAAGAGCCTCTCACCTTTAGAATTTTTTCAGTATCGGTAATGGGCGTAATCTGCTTACCATCCAGGTTTTGTCTGGTATTCCTTTGATCGGATGCCAGTTTATTTCTCTTGGAGTTGCCAAGTGAAAGATAAAACCCCTTAAAATGTGTGTACTCTTTGTTCACTATCAAAGGGTAACACTTTCAACAAAAAACAATTGTCGTTTTCCTAGGGAAAAAGATTTCGTAACTTCGGTCCTCGACAACGGTGCCAGAAAGATGTTGTTCCTGAGTCTGTGCTTAAGGCTTAAAAGTACAATGTCAAGGCATCCGAAAGTGGGTAAAATATGGAGAAGAGGGTAACATCAACCTTCGGTAAAGGAAACTAGGGAAGATTTCTACGTTGGCATTGTCTAGCTTCCAATTGTTCCTGAATAGTTATATCTTATTCAATGGCTGCCCATGAACGTTCCAATTTGACTTGGTTAGTAGCAGTTTTAAGAATGGTGTCGAAAAGATTTAAAGCAATGTGTGTTTGGTCCGATAATCCAGGTTCGATATTAGGCTGTGTTGGTGCAGGGACAGTCATGGGGGAACAATAAAAGTAGGAAAGACTTCAAAGAGAGATTAAGGGTTGTCTCGATTTGGTCGAATAAAAGAAAATTTACAGTTTTAGGAATAAAATAGGGATGCAAATCAAAGGCTCTTTCCCGTAACTGTATTATATTTTAATAAAAAGTGTGAGGTGGGAGAAAAACATTTAGCTGTCCATAGTGTAATTTTTCTACCAGGGTAGTGTCTCACAAATAAATAGAAGAGGAAAAGGTAAGGAAATAACCGATGTAGCAGAGAATATATGTAGAATTCTGAAAATGCAGATTGGTCTTACACCCGCTGATAGCTGGTGCAGAGGAAAGACAATAAACAATTACAGAAAACCAAAATTCATTCGCTATAGTAGTGGTCATACTAAAGTATAACGAAGCACATAAATTATGAATATGAAATGAAATGAAATATGAAATACAAAGAAACAAACTTGTAACACAGTCTTGACGGAATCGAGAATCTTCAGATTTGCTTGTATTAACTTCTCAAATGTAAAAAACTCTATTACAATCGACACAAAAAGATCCAACCCTGTTTATTTATTTTTGTGATATATTTATACAATTTTACAAATCGGGTAGAATCTCAACAATCATAAAATTTTGGTTATGACAGGGAGGAGAGCAATCGCTCCATTTCTCCTTCTCTATCTTCACTTGGTGCCAGGCGTTGGTCGTCGCACAGACTCAGTACAGGCAACACATATTTCGACCAGCTGAGATATTAACTGAGATGGTTCTGCTTGACCGTTGGCTTCAAAGAAGTAACATTCTCGGGCTAATTGTTGCAGCCTGTCTTCCATCTATCCATTGATGATGTCTATGGCACATAGTTGCGCACTAGGTTTGATCATGCACTTATCAACTTGGACTATGTCCACCATGGTCATCTGAGAGATATCGGCCGAATCTCTTTCCTCGTTTTCCTTCAGATCAAGTGAGATCTGTTCCACATTCATTTGTATCAACACCTTGGCATTGCCTCCACTATCAATGCCCATCAGCTCACTGTCTATAGAATTAAAGGCCTCCTCCAACGAATTGGTTATCTTTTGGGCTTACTGCTTGCCTTCGGTGACGTTATGCTCCCATTCCTTTAACAGAATGTTCCCTCGGGTTTTCTCTGAAATGGTGAATTTGGGAGTGCCCGCCGAAACCCTGTTGTTCATGGCTATTACTGCCTTCTGGAAGGTGACCCGGGCCGCTCCTACATCCCTTTCTCTAGCTGATAAATTCTCAGAAACTTGCTTTACAAATAAACAGTTGTCACAGATTGCTTCCACCTTGGAAAACAAATTTTGTTGCACCATAGAGAATCTGGTCCGAATCTCGATTACCTGGGATTTGAACATCCCGATGTTTATCATTCTGGTCTCGGCGATCTCTACCCGAGCCTGTAGCTGTTCAATCAAATTCTTCTACTGCCTCGCTTGCATCCGACCATCTCGGACCACCAACTGTGTTTGCTCCATCTTAGTTCTGAGCACCTCTATTTCATTTTTATCGGCCAATCTGGCTTGCTCTATTTCCACGCTCGCCCGACCCTTAGCATTCTCCATGGCGGTGTCCAGTCTGGCTTCAAGAGTCCTGATTAGGCGATTTTTTCTTTTAAGTTGGTTCTTAAAAGTCCGACTGAGAATTGATTTGCCGAGGCATACGCTCCTAGCGTCCCTGCGATTTCAATGGAAAATTGCTCATTCTTTTTATTTTTTCCATTGGTCATAACTTTATACTTTTTGGCAGTCGACTCTCCTTCCTAGTAAAATTCCCTTTTTACTACTGCTTTTCTCTTTTTATCAATAAAAAACTCATTCGGAGGGAGTTCTTCTACTCTTATGGGCTTCAGCTCCTCATTGAATATTCATCCTTCTTCGATATTTCCCCGCGTCGACTGCAAGGGGATGATATATGTGATGGGTTCTCCGATCTGTTTCACCGATTTTCCTGGGGTGTCGACCGGGTTCTGCTTCTTTGGCGGTTCTGGGGTCTTTATCTCTATCTTTGGATTCTGTTTCTTTGGCAGGTCTGGAGTCTTTTCCTCTGCTTATGGATTCTTCATTTGTTCCTCCTCATCCTAATGTTTTCCTGGGTTTGGAGTTGCATCTTCATAACCTTCAACATCCTTCTGTTTCATCTCCGAAATGCCTGGACCTTCACCTCGCAATACAGTGGGGAGACAGCTACATCGGTGTTCCTGGAATTTCAATACCTCGGCTCTATCCTCGGGTGCCAAGGATTGAATCCGAGCTAGAATTTCTTCATATGACCTCGCTCCTCGGAAAATGTCATCCGAGGGTGAATTCTCATGCTCAAATCTTTTGAGCCCGCAATTAGCCAAATGATTGCTCACGACCCTCTGTGGATCATGCTTCTTGTATTCGATGGAGACCAAATTTAGGTCTTCCAAGGTTGTAGCCTCGGCTTTGGCATGCTCGAAATCTAATAAAGAATAAGAATTCAAACAAATGGGAAAAGATGCCCATACCGTCTTTGAGTACCCTTTGAGCTCTTTACTTACACCGCCAATTACCTTCTGTTGGGCGACCTTGCGACAAGCCAGCTTGTCAGGAATGAATAATGGCAGCGCATGTGGAGGAACAAAAACCCTGAAAACTCTGAGGTATGAAAATTTTGCCTCCACGTACTAGTCTGCAATGCTTCTCATATTTGTCACTATGTTGTCCGAGATACGGGGTGGCAGGTGACCAAAAATGGCGACATGCAGGGGCACCATCACCCTGTAAAAAATTTCATACGTGAAATTTTCTGCGTTGTTTCCCCATATTTTTTCATGATATACATGTATGGGTTGGTCTTCGGCCGGAGTCCAACCCTAGCTCATTAATGGAAATGGTGTCATAGAACAAATTGCGTCCATAATATATGCGGATATGAAGAATGAAGACGGCCTCCCATTTTTCTTCTGCTCCCGATACTCTGTGACCCGATTAGCCAAGCTATCCGAAAGCATCCTTGCCCAGTTGAAGGAAACGCCTTCTGGGACCCAAAATATTAAAGGCACCCACGCAAGGTAAAAATGTGTTGTGTCCTCTTTCCCATATAACCGGCATGTCATCATGGCCACATATTTGTACTGCGGCTCTAAAGAAGCGACTGAATATATGTTGTGGTTATCATCTCTGAATTCTGCTGTGTTTGAAACCCAATCCTTTATCAAACTGGCCATGGTTTTATCATATTGGATGCATTCTTTCTCCTTGAACTTCTCCAAGAACTCAGCGCCATATTCGTGGTCTGACGTCGCGTGAATATTATACATGGATTGCAGGTGTTCTGGCCTGAAAGTCCCGATGGTGAATTTTTTCTCATTCATGATAGTCCTGGTGGGTATGTCCACATGGTCCAACGCAAATCGGACCATGTCATAATATGGAAGCAACCGTGACCTGGCTTCTACTCTGTGCATTCCGGATTGGACGACTATTTTGTACTTGGTGGTTATATCATCTCTTTCATTGTCGTCGGAGTCATCGGAATAATCCACCAATTCTGATTGCAGCATATATGAAATGTATGACCAGTTA
This sequence comes from Picea engelmannii, assembly GCA_009831015.1. Lineage (NCBI taxonomy): Eukaryota > Viridiplantae > Streptophyta > Pinopsida > Pinales > Pinaceae > Picea > Picea engelmannii. Next base: position 340,193 of record ML778518.1, read on the forward strand.
GGGACCAAGTTCATATTTCGGGGTGAAGTGTCAGAGACATTATCTAAGCCTTGTCCCGAAACCTCAACATTCACCTTTACTTCTTTCCGCAAAGCCATGGCTGAAGCTTGCATTTTAGCTCTTCTGTGATAGAACTGCGTATACATACAGAAGTCAGTTTACTCATAAGTGATGAGCTCTGCGTGCTATGAAAATACATTCGTTATAATGAAGCGCAACGTTTAAATATATATTTGAAAACTCGGTACCTTTCAAAATAATCCTGTCCAATCACATTTAGAAATAAATTGCTGTCGTAAAAATCCGATCTTATATTCATAGATTTACCCTATTTCTTCATTAATGTCATAAATTTTGGTAGTTTCAGAGTCAGTTGGTGTATGGAGTGAAAAGGTTTCCTTGTGAATCGTGAAAGCATCAAAATGCGGGATCTGTCTTGTTTTAGTTTAATCAATCCAATCTCACCAACGTTAATCAATATCTCGCCACTCGTTATATCGGGGATTTTTCTTTAACATCTTGAGTCTTTAACGCCCGAGACTTCAAAGAGCGATTTTGTTTAATAAAAAGGTAATCGCGATCTGAGGCTCGATTAATTTTATAATTATCACTTTTTCCATATCGCCACTCGGGGCTTCGAAGATAAGTTTCTGGGAGATTTATATGCCGAGTTGCGAAACTGTGAGATCGTGATAACAAGGCTTAATTAAGGGGAAGATAATATTGGATTAAGTGATTAATTAATCATGTTATAATTACATCGTGACTTCGTGGGTCAGGGTTTAGACGCCGTAAATTTTGAAAAAGATAGTGCCAAGTGGTGAAATGCTAAGAGAATATTTTACCACAGTTAAGCTTTTACCCTTAACCTTGACACGAGTCAATCGAATAAAGACCTCGTGTTCTCAGCTATCGGGGCTATGACAATAAAATTTTGGGTTTGGCGAACGTCGGGGCACGAAACCCCGACGATGTCTAACCATGAGTTAAGAAAATTTTACCCTTGTTACTGTCTTGAGTGAGAATTTAAAACGACTTCGTTATTTCGTGACTCGGGACATGTGAATTACATGGGTTATAGCATCCGACCTGCGAGATCCCGAAGTAGAACAAAAAAAATGGAACATTCTTATGAAAAGTAGGACTTGTTTGGAGAGTAGAAAAATCATCACTACTTGCGTGATCGAGCTTCAGAGATCATCGATATCTCGGAGGGAAAAAGAAAACCATCTTTAGATTTCAAGCATCAAAATGAAAATTGTGACAGGATAAAAAACAAGGGCGGTTCCAATAGTGGTGATATAAAAGGTTAGCACATTAGATAGAACAATCCATCAATATAAATAACAAATACACCCATGGATAATAATTCATATATTTGCAAGACATTAATTGGACGGGAAGAGAGTATTTCTATTAATAAATGATCAGTAGAAGTGAAAATATTATAGACTTCCGTGTCGAAATGATTCAAAACTGAGAAACCAAGTTTCTTCCAGCTGGGCCTCCACCACCTCAATCCTCCATCAAAGGCAAGCTCATATAAGGGAGATGATGGGGTTCTCCATCAATAAGGGAAGAGCTTGGGGGCTGAACACTGTGTTCAAACTTAAAGGACAAAGGGATGCAGACTCAATTTGAAGTAAATAATTTTTCTAGAGTAAATTTTCTCTCAAATTTGAATTCTTTCTCCTTTTCCACAACTCAGAATTGACTTCTTTATAGCTTTCAAAATGAAATTGAAGGGCCGAGTAAGAAAATTTCCAGTATATGGAAGGCCAATGATCATAGATCTCATGTTGTGACATGGAAACTCAACATTTAATTTTGATATTATGGCACAAATCCCGATGTACGCGGGATGTAGTGGAGCAACCTCCATATACGCTTGATGTATAGGGTGCAAGATGTGTACAAGTGGAAAAAAATATATTTTTGTCTCTGGACTTTAGTAACAGGGAAGATAAGTCTACATAGGGAAATGGAAAAAGGCCCTCTCTAGAAGATTGCAGGGTGGGTAAAATCTTTCTCTAACAGATGCCCCCTACTGTGTGAGGTCAGAGGAGTATCTGTGATGACCGAAATACATTATGAATAACCCAGAAGTGGAGTGGTAGGGAACCAACTGCACGAACTCAATCTCTCATTACATTCTGCACTAACTTTGCATACATGGTTGCCAAAAATACACTGCAGATCCATGTGAAAAATATACCAAACAAGTGTCTGTGGGAATGAATAGGAAAATACAAATGAGGTTACATGCCAATAGTTTTCATAGTCATGAACAAGGCCCAGTAGAACCAGTCTCAAAGCCAATCTGAAGATGTTTGTATATCATGGAGTACAATCTAATATCCCATGATCACTGAACTCAATAGGTACTGGTCTAATGAAAAGGAAGAAATAGCTCAGGGGAGTTGCGACCACATAGTTATGTCTTCAAGTCTTCTACACAGTCTACCAAAGGTGCAAGTCTACATCATGTGAATAAAGGAGTTGAGGTCTAACATAATGAGACTTCGTTTGATTACCATTCATTGATGTATACCATTAACAAACGTGAGACAACCTACCAATAATCAAAGTAGGTATCAAGACACCAAGTGCATTCTTACAAGTGTGAATAAAGGAGTTGTTGTCGAACACCTAAAGAATCCATCGATCATGAGACATTGAAGTATTCCCAACTGTCGATGGTAAGAGAGCCTACGACTGATGACTGTAAGACTCAAGGTACTCATAAGACTCTAGGTCTCGTTTCCATAAAAAAGGGTTGAAGTCGATGGAAAGAGACTCGATGAAAGGAGAGCATTAAGGAATCTCTCATCATTTAGCACAAGGTATAAAGTAGGAGCTTCATGATTTGGTAGAAATCTAACGAAGAACAAGTTCACGAACCAATGACCCTGTCCATCTTTCGCGTGTGTCAAGTGCAAGTGGTACATGAAAAATACCCCCTGAATAGAAGCCAATGTTGAAAACCGATGACAAAGGCGAGGAAACCACCAATAAGGCTAATGAAATCCAAGACACTACATGAATCACAATATGTGAATATATGTCTTGCTGTCAAACACAAGGGAAACCACCCAGTCAACGACCAATGATGAAATGTAGACTGTTGGTTTCAAGTTTACTTACGAATGATGAAAGTAGGGCCAGGGTGCATGATAGGAATACAATATCATGTGATTCTGAGACAAACTGAGGGTATGGACTCTTAAGGTCCTAACCCGCACATAGGTAGATCAATGGATTCAGATGTAATAAAGGTCAATATTAATAAGGTCTTTCAATAAAATAGAATAAGGAGGATGTAAGAAGACCTAATAGAAGCTTCCGCTTATAGAAGGATCTTCCTCTAGATGCTTCTCTTAATAGTATAAATAAGGGTCGAGGGTATGAGAACCATAGCTTGGAGATTATTGTAATAGAGCATTGCTCGACTGGAGGTTGCCCCCTTGAAGAGGCCCGTGAACATTGCTTTTTGAATCAAAGTGCTATTTCCATTTTTATTTCGTATATCATTTCTGTGTATTGTGAAGATTATGCTGGATATTTTACTGTTATTCTGCCATTTCTAGCATTTTATTTATGTTCTGCATATTTTATATATCTGGTATATTGCAAGTGGTATTAGATCACTTTCCTTGGAAGAAATTATGGGTATTTTTTTTTCCAGGGTAGAGACATATTCCGACGTCTTTAAGCCACAGAGATCTGTTGTTACATGCATAAACCCGCGGTTGAGGGATTCATACACGCAGGAAATACAAGTGGTTCTTAAGCGCACATCTGTTGGCCACCCTTGTAACTCCTGTTGGTATCCCATCGAGTGGTAGCGCATCAGATAGAACCTATGTACGGATCGGCCTAGATTTCTTGAATCCCTCTTTAGATAAACCTATCGGCCACTAGACTGCTATAGTGTCACCGAGAACATCACTCGGGAAGATACTCTCTAGTATTTGGGTAGTCGGGTAGTACAACTAAGGGTACGATCTATCCTCCTTAGTTAGTGCCTTGAGATATTGGGCCGAGTACTACTGTTGGACCCCGTACGTATATCAGAGAGCTATAGCACAGGGAAAAACCTTGTCTGTAGAACCCTTGAATACCTAACCCTTGGGGAACATAAACATAAACATAAGCAAATTAAACCGGCGAGATCTATTGTCGTGCATCTGTGCTCGGGTTGCTAAGTAAATACTCTTTGGTTCAAAATTTGGGGATTTCATCACTGCAACATTCTTCAGACCAAATTATAACCCTGCAACTGTAAAAAAAAAAAAATATGGAAATTTTTTCACCATTATTTGAGACCTATTCCATTAGATTCATCTCTTCCCCCTTATCACATTCATCCATGTCATTTTTCTGCAAAAATTTCTGACCCCGCCCGCTCCCTTTTCAGTTCACCCATCCTCACGGCCCATACTTGTAGCCAAGAACTAGAGTCTCGCTTCAACACCTTGCAATTTGGTTTCCTCGAGACCCAACAAGAAGTGTAACAACTCAGTGCTACCATTGCCTCCCATGATGCATCCATAAATGCATCCGTAAATGTAGTCATTCAGTCCGCAATGGTGGAAGTCAAACACAAACTGACCACCCAGCTCGAATTTGTCTTTGCATCACTCTGCACCAAACTCAAGATCCCTACTGATGACTCTTTTCCTGATGCACATAAAAATACTGAAAGTGAAACTTCTTCCCATTCCTTTCAACCCCATCACTTTTAATGGGACATACGCCTTCCGCGGGTGGATGTAACCAAATTTGATGGCTCGGACCCCACTGGTTGGGTCACCCAAATGGAACATTATTTCTCTCTCTACAACATTATAGATGACTTGGCCAAACTTCGGTATGGTGTTCTCCATCTAGATCAAGAACGCTGGCAATGGTGGAAATGGAGAAAAACTTCCCATCAAGGGTATATTGCTTGGACCCAATTTGTGGCTGAGCTTTATGAATGATTTGACACTAACACCAACCATTTGGGACGTTTGACCAAATTGAATCAATCAGGCACAGTAGAAGACTTCATAGCTACATTTGAGCATCTGGATTTTCGAACAGAGGGCATGACTAATACTTTCTTTCGAGAGTGTTTTATCAGTGGCCTCAAGGAGGAGATTCGGGCCCATGTCCTCATGGCTCGACCTATGACTTGGGTGGAGGCTACCAAAAAATATAAAGAAGCACATCAAATTGTTTCCTCTCAAAACCGTAAGCCTTCCTTTATCCCTCGCCCTAAACTAGTAAACCCCACTACTCCCTCCGTCCCATTAAAAATCCAAAAATTGATCAGGGCTGAAATGGCTGAACGCCAACTCAAAGGCCTCTGTTATAATTGTGATGAAAAATATTTCCTAGGCCACAAATGTAAAGAACAAAAGATTTTTATGGCCATCTCTAAGGATATTCGGGAAGAAGATGTTGACACTCCCCTTGTGCCCAAGTCACCAGAAATCATTGACATAAACCCTCCCTCCAACACTCCCGAAGTGGAACCGATCATTTCCCTCAATGCTCTCACTGGCTTCTCTGCCCCCCAAACCCTCAAGTTAATCGGTTACATCAAGCACCTAAAGGTCATCATTCTAGTTGATAGTGGTAGCACCCAAAATTTTATTCATCGCCGCATTGCCCAAGAAACCCATTGCTACATCCATGCTGTCAACAATTTCAAAATCATGATTGCCAATGGTGTTTCCATGAAATGTGGCAGGCGTTGTGAAAATGTGCATCTCCAAATCGGTGACTACCACCTAAAATCCCATATGTTTTCTATTGACATGGGCGGTTGCAACATTGTGTTGGGTGCAGACTGGATAAGGACTTTGGGTCCCATTCTCATGGATTTTCAAAACTTAACCATGCAATTCGACCAAGGAGGCTACCAATATAAATTTCAAGGCATCACTGTTGGTTCACCTGAGGTCATCAGTTCTCATCGCATGGAAAAACTGCTAAAAAAAGGTCATTCTGGTGTCATTGCCCAACTCCACGCAATACAAGCCACAGAGACCCCACCAGTGCCCCAAGACCTCCAATCCCTCCTTTCTAAACATCAAATGATAGTTTCCACTCCCCAAGGACTCCCTCCTTCCTGTGGTTTCCATGATCATTCCATTCCCCTTGTCCCAGGAAGCCTTCCCCCCAATATACGTCCATATCGCCACCCCTTTGTACAAAAAAATGAAATTGAAAAAATGGTCCAGGAACTCTTTATTGTCGGTGTCATCCATCCTATTACGAGCCCTTATTCCTCTTCGGTCATCATGGTACTAAAGAAAGAAGGTTCTTGGAGAATGTGTCCCGACTTCCGTGCTCTCAACAAACTAACCATCAAAGACAAATTTCCCATTCCTGTCATTGATGACCTCCTGGATGAATTGAGTGGTGCCCAATTCTTTACCAAACTTGATCTTCGCTCAGGCTATCACCAGATACGTATGAAAGAGGCCAACATTCCCAAGACCACCTTTCTCACTCATGAGGGCCACTATGAGTTTTTGGTCATGCCCTTTGGTTTGTGTAACGCCCCCTCCACCTTTCAGAGCCTCATGAACCATGTCTTCCACCCTTTTCTCCGTCATTTTGTCTTAGTTTTCTTTGATTATATCCTCATCTATATCAAAACCTGGACAGACCATCTTACTCATGTGGATCAAGTTCTCCGCCTACTCTCTCAGCACCAACTTTTCTTGAAACAGTCCAAATGTGCTTTTGGTTCCTCAGAAATTGAATACTTGTGTCATCTGGTGGGAAAGGATGGCATCAAGGTGGACCCGAAAAAGATTGAAGCTATGCAAGACTGGCCGCACCCAAAGACTCTCAAAAGCTTGCGTGGATTTTTGGGCCTCACAGGGTATTATCGCAAGTTCGTTAAGAACTATGGAAAGATTGCAGCACCTCTCACGACTCTCCTCAAAAAGAACTCTTTCACTTGGACTCCAGCAGCTTCTCAATATTTTCAAACCTTGAAGACGGCCATGTGCACCACTCCAGTTCTGGCCCTTCCTGACTTCACCAAGACCTTTGTGTTAGAATGTGATGCCTTAGGGAAAGGAATCGGCGCTGTCCTTATGCAAGAGGGTCGACCTTTGGCCTTCACTAGCAAGCAATTGTCTGAAAAGAATCTGGGCAAACCCACTTATGAAAAAGAAATGTTGGTGATTCTACATGCCGTTGAGTTGTGGCATCCATATCTCTTGGGGCAATGCTTCCAAATTAAGACAAACCATCAAATCCTCAAGTACTTTCTAGAACAACGCATTTCCTCCTAGGAACAACAAAAATGGGTGACTAAGCTCTTTGGATATGATTATGATATCATTTACAATAAGGGAAAAGACAATGTTGTGGAGGATGAACTATCTCGGAAATATGAAGATGAAGGATCCCTTTTTTCTCTTTCCTTCATTGTACCCAATTGGCTCCAAGATGTGCACCAAGAATGGCTTCAAGATCCCAAAAGTTCGCATCTGATCTAGCAACTACAGAACAAGGCTCCGGCTCCCCTAGGGTACTCCTAGCTCTAGGATGAGATTCGATACAAAGGCTTCTTGTATTTAAGTAAACAATCCAAGCTCAAATCCACGGTGCTTTCTGAGCATCATACTACACCCACAGCGGGGCACTCAGGGTTCACCAAAACATATGACCGAGTCAAACGTTATTTTTTCTGGGATGGTATGAAACAAGACATCCGTAAGTTTGTCACTAAATGTGAGGTGTGTCAACGCAACAAGGGAGAAATAGTCAAATCTCCATGCACCCTCCAACCACTTCCGATTCCCCCTGCTATTTGGAAGGATATCTCTATGGACTTTATTACAAGCTTACCCAAATTGGGGAATAAATCAGTCATAATGGTGGTGGTGGATCGCCTTTCCAAGTATGCTCATTTTTGCGCTCCCCCCCACCCATTTACTGCATCCACGGTGGCTCAAATTTTCATGGATCGGGTCTTCAAGCTTCATGGCATGCCGCACTCTATTGTTTCCGATTGAGACCCAACTTTCACAAGAAATTTTTGGCAAGAGTTGTTTAAGCTACAAGGCACACAATTGCATCTCAACTCAGCTAATCATCCCCAAAAAGATGGTCAAATAGAAGTTGTCAACAAGTGTTTGGAAACATATCTGAGGTGCTTTGCCTCTGAAAAACAATACTAGTGGGATCAATGGTTACCCCTTGCCGAATGGTGGTACAACACTACATACCATATAGCCACTCACATGACTAATTTTGAAGCAGTATATGGACAGAAGCCACCTTCAGTTCTCTCATACTTACCGGGTACCTCGAAGGTCCAGGCAGTTGACCAAACACTTACAGTTCGAGAGGATATCCTTCGTACCCTTAAAGAGAACATGGTCATTGCACATAATAGAATGAAGCAAAAAGCAGATCAAGGTCGCTTTGAATGTCAATATGCAGAAGGGCATCAGGTGTTTCTGAGACTGCAACCATATAAGCAAACTTCCCTCAAGGCCGAGCATTGTCAGAACCTAGCACCCAAATTGTATGGCCCTTACACAGTTCTCAAGTGTGATGGACAAGTCGCATATCAGTTAGCTCTACCCAGTCAGTCGAAGCTCCATCCTGTTTTTCATGTTTCATGCTTGAAGAAGGTGATTGGAACCAGGTGCCAAATTTAAACCAACCTTCCAGAGTTAGCTAAAGAAGGATCCATTTGGCTACAACTAGAAGTATTTTTGGACCAGCGTGAGCGTTGCCTATGTCAGAGAACCATCAAGGAAGTGCTAGTACAGTGGAAAGATATGACTCTAGCAGATACCACTTGGGAACCAACTACCATTCTACAACAGTTTCCACATCTCAAGCCTTGAGGACAAGGTTGTTTTTAAGGGGGTGGACATGTTAAGGTCCTAACCTGCACATAGGTAGATCAATGTATTCAGATGTAATAAAGGTCAATATTAATAAGGCCTTTCAATAAAATAGAATAAGGTGGATGTAAGAAGACCTAATAGAAGCTTCCGCTTCTAGAAGGATCTTCCTCTAGATGCTTCTCTTAATAGTATAAATAAGGGTCGAGGGTATGAGAACCCTAGCTTGGATATTATTGTAACAGAGCACTGCTCGATTAGAGGTTGCCCCCTCGAAGAGGCGTGCGAACATTTCTTTCTGAATCAAAGTGTTATTTCCATTTCTATTTCATATATCATTTATGTGTATTGTGAAGATTATGCTGGATATTTTACTATTATTCTTCCATTTCTAGCATTTTATTTCTGTTCTGCATATTTTATATATCTGGTATCTTGCATGGACGACATGAAAAGTCAAGAGTTCCGAGGAGTGGCCGAAAAAGGTTGATAGACTTCCTTTGAACAAGAGCATGAGACATATGGAGGACTCTGGCAACATAGACCCAACGATGAAATCATAAGATGCAGGAGGCATCAATGAAATTATCTGTAGGGAATGGAAGAGTAACTAGTCGGTAGAGAAGACTCTATAACGAGCTTAGCTTCCTAAAGTTGTGCTAATCCAAAAATTATTATGAATGAACTCAAATAAGTTTGTTCTTTGTTCAAAGGCGACACGACTGCTTCTGATACAAGATAATACTCCCTTCCTGCCCATCTTTTTTTTTTTTTCATAGACAAATGAATGCTATGATACAAAGGAGGAAACAAGTGTCACAAGTAAGAAAAACTAGTTCTAGCAGTGGAACGTACCTATGCTCAATGCAGGGAAGTGCATGTGGGGGATGGACACTTGGAGGAATGTTTCCTCCTAGGTATAGGGTGTCAAACTGCGAAGGATATAAACAAGGCTCTGCTTGGTTGAGGATGCAAACTACTGAGGCAAATAGTTTATATTGCAAAGCGAGAACCGGCTATAAGATCAATACTGCAAGAAAGGGCATGAGATGCAATAACAACTTAATGCCAAAAAATGTCCTTTTTTATGTCTTTTAGTCTACTTGGTGTGAAAAAGGGGTAAACTTGTGCCAAATAGACATCTTTTCAAAACCAGTTTTACGAGTGTGAAAGAGACAAGTTCACTCGAAAATCTTTTCATTTTTTGATAATGAGTTGGAAAATAGCTTAACTAAGACTCATGACCTTTCAAATCCAATTTAACGAGTGTGAAAGGGAAAAATCACTCGACAATATTTTCCCTTTTTAGACGAGTCAGAAAAGAGCTTAAATTAAACTCATTTGGGAGTCCACGGGGTATAAAGTCGCATGTTTATGAATGAGAAATGAGGCTCAGCATAAAATCAAGTACATGTTTTGAGGGACTCCTGGTCTAGTTGAAAAAAAATCTACATGGGCACCAAATGTAGTAGGGGATCTAATTAGGGAACCCATGTTTAGTAAGTCTCTACCACTTGAAAACGACACGATTTTATAGCAAATGGAGGGTTTTGTGTCGTAACAAATGGGTTCCTACCTAGGGCTTCAAAAGTGACAGTTATAGGATAATGAGAAAATGCATAATGGAATGGATACCTATCCTATATGTGGGGTAATGAACATACCCTCCCGAGGTGACAAATGGTCGACATAACACTGAAATCTGCAAGAATCCCAGGTTAAAACTGCAAAAACCAATTCAATCCACTTTTGTATTAGTCCATTAGGTGAAGAAATGGCTTAAAACTATAGAAAGTGGGTAAAAATAATTTATAAATAGTAACAAAATAAAAAATTACTATACCATCTTGATTTTTTACCCAACTAGTGAAAATTGGACCAAAATGCCTCCAAGATTCAAATGAGGATTGTGGGAGCATCAGGAAACATAATCATGAGCCACTTGGATCAGGTAATTCTTGTTCTCTTCCTCTTCAAATTCAATGGTTTAAAATTTTGAATTAGGTCTTAAATTTTTAGTTATTTAGGGCGCAAAGTGTAGATTTCAGTGTACACAGGTTGGTTTTGGTTAGGTTGCATATACGCTCCTGTGTGAAATACAGGGGGGGGTATATTAATCCCTACACACGATTGTATGCAAAGGAGGTCGCGTATAGACACGCAAATGATAAAAAAGAAGGGTTCTAAATAAAAATTCTATTTTTTTTTGACAGGATGGTTCTTGAATGGAGAGAGAGAGAACATGAGGAGGTTGATGCTGATGTAGATCGATATTTAGGGGCCCAAATGGCCTTAAAAAGATGTGGTTTTTATAAGTTTTCGGCGCTCAAAGGAATGAGATCCCAGGTGAGGTTGTTGGAGATGTTGGTGGGTTACTGGGACTTTGAGAGTGAGAGCTTCAATCTCGATGGGCAACCATTGAGAATTGAAGTAGAGGACATTTACTTTCTGATTGTTTTATCATGTCAGGGGGAGGTTGTAAACCTCAAATCACGAGGAGCAGGTAGTGGAATGAAGATAGATGAATATATCGACGCCCACTGTGTAGCAGGGACTCCTAAGGTAGGGAGTCAAGTCCCTCTCTAGGAAATAAACAACCTTAGTCTGAATATCATTGTCCTAGTATTGACCAGGATCACAAGTTCGACCTCATTGCACTAGGCATCAAGGCCACTCATGTTCTATGCAATGCATTGTGCGAGACACACAATGTATGATTGGTGTATCTCACTAGTGGAAAATATGAAGAGTTACTTGTCAGAGTGCAAACAGGGGAGTAAAATAAATTTTGGGTTTGCCTCCATCTTGTATAGTTTCTTTTTCAAGCGGGTTCTAGGTTTGGGACCTAGAGTTGAGATTCTTCCTAGGTGACCTCGTGATCCAACCATGGCACGATGGACCAAGGTGATGAGGTGATAGGGGGGAGGTAGGGTTCCAACACCCTACAACAAGGAATTTTTCTACTGGTGACAACAACAAGTCATCACTATGGATGACTATCCCTATGAGGGGATCGACTTTAGAGGAGATCCAGGCATGACACTTCAACCAGGGTCTGCCTATGGTGACATAGGTATGTCAATTTTTTTTTACATATTTCATTTTTTTTATATTTTTGTATAATTAGGACAAAAATATTTTTGGATGGTGCTTAAGTAATGACTAGACATTTGTGTGCTGCAAATGTGGGTCCACAGCAGCCAGAGGGTTTCCCTCTACATCGACAAGGGAACCGGGGAGATGAGGCAGTGGGAGGAGAAGTCAAGAGGGTCCTACAAAATGTGCAAGGAACCTGTCGCATTTGAATCACGGGATACCCATGGTTTAGGTATAGGATCTTCTTGAAGCCATGCAGGGATAGGTGGTTGGTGTACCCAAGGCATGGTTACGACTCTTTCGGTGTCTCACAAATGTTTTGGTTTGCTACCATGACACACATATGGCGCCACATGCGTAGATGTCGTGGGATATTGTAATACCGGTTGTATATGTGTATTGAGGGTGTTAGCCCCATTTTGTACTATAAACACCATATTTTTTGAAATATATAGAAAAGGATCTTCGGCTTTACTTATATTTTACAATGTGTACATTGATTAGATGGTTTTATTTGCTTTTAATTATGTGACAAATGCCAATCTAAAACAAAATTAGCATAAGAATTGGATACATGATTAGAACTCCTAGGAATATGATAATATGTAATAAAATCAAATTGTCGTTCTAAAATATGTACCCGTAGGAATCGTCAGAGTAAAGTAGGATCACACACGTGGTAATAGTCGTTCAACTGACATACTACCAACTGGGAATCCAAGAAAACTTCTAATGAACAAATTTCATGTGAGATAACATCACGCAATAGTTCTATAACGACGTTGTATTCGACCACATTATTCATGGACGACCCTAGGCGTATGCCTCCTGAAGACACCAATAGATGCTTAGGTGAGTAAACCACCCAAGCGGCGGAAGCCAAGTTCCGTGTGTGACGACTGGCCCCGTCTGCAAATCCTAAGTAGACCGATGACTCCATTGACATCTTTAAACCAAGTGAAAACTCGATAGGCAACCCAAATACAAAAAAAAAGATATATATAAACTAAATTACATTAGTATATGGAGAGTTCCGCCCAAGCCTGGGGATCAAGCGTAATATATTTTCAAGTAGAGCCCATTTCTGGGCTCAACCAACTTATTCCCTTCATACTCTTATAACTCATAGGCTCCTTTTTCTAGAACAGGTCGCATGATGTAAGGACCGTGCCACATGGGTTTAAACTTGCGTGCCCCTAATGGTTCTTTGGCTTGATCATACAAGAGGACCAAGTCACCTTCGACGTACAACCGAGGATAGACAGACTTATTGTACTAGACCTTGACACATCGTTTGTTCGCCTCGATAGTTTTAGAGGCATCTCAACACTGCTCATCGAGGCTCTCTAGGTGTACAAGGCATCGCTCAAGATCGAAAGTGTCAGGTAGGAGCCCGACTACCAAATTAAAAGAAGGGATTTCACATTCAAAGGTAAAAATGAATCCACACCATGTACTAATTGGAAAGGATAAAATCTAGTGGCAGTCTTGACCGAGGTTCGGTATGCCCAGAGTGCAGGATATAACATGATGTGCCAGTTGGATTTACTCTGACTGACAATTTTTTGCAAAATGGTCTTGAGAGACTTGTTGATGGCCTCTACTTGTCCATTTTCCTGGGGATATAGGGAGAAGAATGCCCATGTATAAACCACAACTTAGCTACTATTTCTTCCATCATCTTATTCTGAAAGTGACTTCCATGGTTAGTGACAATCTCACTTGGGATACCGAACCGGGCGATAATATGATTGAATACGAAGAAGGCCGCAGTATTCCCATCAGATTTAACTGTAGGCATGGCCTCGAACCACTTAGTAAAGTAGTCGATGACCACAGTAATGTGTTGATGCCCCCCAACCGAGGTTGGGTTGCAATCGACAAAGTCCACCCACCACTTGGTGAAGGGACTGACGATAATGACTAGATGGAGAGGGGTTGGATGCGAGAGAATTTTCTGAGTGAACACCTAGTAGGGGTGACACTTCTTAACTACTTCAATACAATCTTTAAATATAGTAGGCAAGGAATAACCAACTTGCAAGATTTTTTGGGTTGTCGCAAGCCCAGATAAATGACCACCACAAGCCCCATTGTGGCAATCATTCATAACAGACTCAACTTCTCCATGAGTTAATCAATGAATCAAGATATCGTCGATTCTCCGGCGATACAAAGTGTCACTGACGATAGTATATTTCTTAGCTTGGTATCTTATACATCGTCGGCCATCTCGCGAGAGATACTGAGGGAACTTCAAAGTCTGAAGATAGAGAACGATGTCTCCATACCAGGGGTCAGACGATGAGACAAGAAAAATGTGTTCGTCCACAAACAAATCAACATGGATAATGTCCTCATCTAATCATGGAAAATCGGATATCAAATTTGCAAAGACTAGAGATTTTGTGGATTTCGCAGAAGCGAAACTGAGATCAAACTCTTGTAAAATGACAATCCATTTATTATATTTTCCCCCTATGATACGTCAGGTAAGGACGTATTGAAATGGATTGACATCAACAACCACCATAGTCTTTCAAAGTAATATATAATGATGCAAGCGATGGACTGTGTGCATGAAAAGAAAAGATATATTTTCAATGTGAGTGTAATTAATTTCAGGACCAAGTAAAGTTCGACTAAGATAGTAGATGACGTGATCATGGAGCTCAGCATCCTCCTAAACCAGAACCATACCAATCATATCTTCAGATGTTGTGATATAAAGAAAGTAATATCTATTGTAGTCAGGAGGCTTTAGCAGAGGCGCTGACACCAAATCTTTCTTCAAGGCATTGAAGGACTCCTGAGCTCACTCATCCCAGATAAAAGGGGTGTCCTTCTTGAAAGGAAACATGAAACCTTTAGTGATAGTGGAATAGTTCACTATAAACCTACGAATAAAGTTAGCTTTCCCCTGTAAACCCTGAATTTGTCTAATCGTGCGTGGGGGAGGCAACTGAAGTATTTCCTCAACCTTAAGTGGATGTACCATGATCCCAATCTCAGAAACTAGAAAACCTAAAAGACGACCAGACTTAACACAAAAGATGCACTTGTGAGGGTTCAACCGGATTCTATAGTAACGACATCTTCCAAAAACAAGTCGAAGGTGGGTAACATGATCCGCTCTCTTGCTAGATTGAGCAGCAAGATCATCAAGGTAAGTTTCAACTATGTGCTTTAGATCATGAAAAACGAAAGTCATGGCATGTTGAAAGGTTGCTCTGACATTTTTAAGGCCGAAAGGCATCTTATAGTATGAAAAAATACCCCAAGGATAAATAAATTTCATCTTGTGTTGATCCTTAGGTTTGATTTGAATTTGATTATATCTTGAAAATCTATTCACAAAAGAAAATACTTCGCTTCTTGCACACTCATCGAGAATCTGATCAATGAAATGTGTGGGGAAGTTGTCTTTTGGAAAGGCCTTGTTCAGGTCATGGAAATCTATACATACACGGATGGTTCCTTGCTTCTTATCTACAGGAATGGGGTTGGATACCCATTCGGTCAAGGGAACTGGGTAGATGAAGCCAACATTAAGTAGCTTCTCCACCTCTACCTTAATAGAAGGAGCCTTTTGAGGGTTGACAACTCTAAGACGTTGCCGAATTGGTTTAGCATCCAAATAAGTTCTAATCTCATGTTCGACAATACGAGGCTCGATCCCTAACATCTCTTCGTAGGATGAAGAAAATACGTCTCGAAATTCCTTCAAGAGCTCGGTGTAGATCATGATTTCTTATGGAAAACAGTCCGCACTGATATTTACATTTTCAACCTTACTAGGGGTACGAGAGATATCGATCGTGGCGGTAGGAGAAATGATCGCCATATTTCCTTTGACATAAATTTCGTGTGTATCAAGAGGAACTACTCCATGGATGAATACTCACTCAAAGTATATCGAAAGTCATCTTATTCGATTCTTTCAACCTCTAGGAGAAAATAAGAGAGGTGATGCATGTCATCCCAAGGTTTGTTGAAACCATTCATGGCTTCGATGATGGCTTCATCTAAGGGAAAAGTCCTATCGAGGAAATCATGTGAAAAATACAACGACGTGGCCCACATAGGCCTAGACATGAGATCCTCATCGTCCGTCGACGAGGGAACAAGATCGGGATCGGAAAAAGAGTTGAGAACAACTTGATACACAATCTCTGTTGTCGATAGTGGCATGGCCATCCCAGCATGCGACTGACCTTCACAAGATGAAGTCAAGGAAGGTAGGGTCAACGAATCATTGAAATAAGACATGCGGAAAGGAATGTACCTCCCTGTCAAGACGGGCGTATTGTAGATGGCATAAACGTGATGGCTCGGTGTCGAGAAGTCGAAAGTATAATGAAATAATACATTTCGACACCAACATTCTTAGCTACCAGCTGAGAATTGTCAATCACAGGGATCGACGGTCCAAGAGATACATTAGGACTAGAGTACACAAAGGATAACTGATCGATCATCACAATATTCCCTTCATGAGGAAAAAAAAGAGTACGAAAGACAGACAACACAACAATGATCATGGAATAAGTCCAATTGCGACCTAGTAACAGGTTATAATAAAGAGGTGCATCAACTACCTCTATGTCCACCTCTACTTTCTTCCCACCTAAATGGACCGAAAAGGTAGGGAGAATACTATGAGGGTGGAAGGATTGACCCTTGAAAGCAATAAACATGTTCGATGACTTGGAAAGAGTCAAAGAACCGAGAGATTTCCAACAAGCTAGGGACATCACACACGTAGCAATGCCTTCATCAACAACCACACGTTTGATGGTATACATTGAATACTCCACATGGATTTGGAAAGCCACATGGTAAGGCAAGCGAGGCTTAACATCTGTGACGTCAAACTTGATAACCTTCAAGCCACTGGGTTCTAGAGCTCCTAAAGTAGAGAGTAAGGCATTCCTCTATAAAGGACATGTCTAGAGTACCTGCAACTCTGACATCGCACAAGGGGTTTGACCCAGGTCCTCAACAATAGAGTAGTTCTAGGCAATTCTAGCATTTGGATTATGGGTAGAGCACTTAAGTACTCCTTTTGGAATATGAGGTGGTGGCTCCGATTTCTCAATCTATAAAGTCATCTCCAGAGGAGGATGATATTCTAGACCAAGATTAGTTTGTTTATAACTATAGTCTCGAGATCGAATGGCTACATCTATTTTCGCATCGACCATATTGATACATAAACAGTCACCATCTTGCGACTACTGGTTTTGACCTCCACTAGTCGCATTTCCGGCGTTTGAGGAGCTTGAGGCTAAGTGCTAATTATGTGGGAATGGATTCGTCAGCACGACGGGTGATTGAGATAATAGCCTTGCAGCTTCTATAAGTTTGTGGAACAAATGGGTAAGTTGATCGTCTATGCAAATCTTACAAGGAAACTTCACCTTACATATTTCTCGTTTTCCCTCTCTAGCATTACTACCCATCTTCTCATTATTATTATTGTCCTTGGTTTTATTACCATTTTCCCACCCTTACGATTATTGTGTCCTTTCTTCTTATTACCTCCTGGTTGCTGGTTACCATTCGGGTTGGCCGATGATTTCATAGAATGTACATTTTTCGACTGAGTGGGGTTGGAAGACATAGATGAGGCTGGTCCTCCTGTAGAATGGATTAAATAGAACTCTTTCAACTGGTTTTTCACCGAGTCTGCGGACTTTACATTGGTGAAACCTATAATGCCATTGGCATGAGGTCCAGGATTTTTCCTAGGGTTGTAAGTAGACCATGGTGCATCAGGAAGAAGGTGGTATAACATCCCAGACTGGGCATATATCAAATCTAACTATTGGGCCCTAAAGATCGCTTCTTCCTCATTAGTAACCCCAGAAGTAGCAACATCCTTCGAGATAGGAGTGTGGAAATACTTAAGAAACCATTATAAAAGAAAGGATAGGGGTATAGGAGTCTTAATCAACCTCTTCCATCTATGCCACTCTTGGATATGGTCCGGGATATGAGTGGTAGTATCCTAGCATAAATTAGACAAGAGTTCTAGGCCAGCATCATAACGAATGGGAAACTGGAATTGATTAATAAATACCATCACAAACTGACTAAAAGTTCCATATTCTCCCCTAGGTATCTCAATATACCATTTCGCAGCAACTTCGATGAGGGTGCGTTGAAATAATATCAAATGAATAGAATCATCATTAAGGGAGTTTGATGAGCACCAAAGGTGAAAGGTAGTGACGTGATCAGCAAGATCCTCTCCATTCTTACCCTCTAACTTTGGGATGTTCAAATGAATTTTGGTGGGGACTGGGGGCCATGTAGGATCATGATTCACAGGGTCATTCATTAACTTAGAAAAATCTGGCAGATTAAGCGTGGCCAGAAAAGGGAGACAGGGTTGCGACATATGGCCCCAACCTCTCAGGAAATATTGCGCTTGCAGATTTCTAGGCCATCCAGGGTTCTCATAAACACCATGGCCCTGTTCGGCATCATAAGGCCCTCCTACAGGATGATTCATATAAGGCTGGTTGGGCATCATTCCAGCTGGAATGTTCTATTGAGGGTTATAGAAATTTCCCCCAGTCGGATTAGATTTAGGTTGGGGGTTTCCCAAAGTGTGAAACTGACCTCCTCTAGGTTGTAAACTAGATGATAGAGGCAGATTCTTCATGCCAAATGTATTGGTTGGAATCTGCACCGAGGAGGTGGGGTTGTAGAATGAAACTTGAGTCGAAGCTTGTCTGCCAGGTAGAATATTCCACCCAGAAGTACAAGGATTGGACCCAGGGTTAAAATCAGGGATACCCCCCATATTAGGAGTCATTTGAGGGATTTGAGATCCACCAAATGAAAAAGGAGTGTAGGAAGGTGTACTTCCCCCAAGCCCAATTCTAGCATTAGGGCCAACAGTTGGGATGGAGTTTGAAAACTGTGAAGTGAAGTTAGGCATACCATAAGAAAATGGACTAGAATCCATAGGGATGGACTGAACATTGTATCCCGGTGAGTGGAAAAGAGACCCAAAGGGGTTCGAGGCAATAGCTTGAGAATTAACTATAGGTCGGGCCATAGTAATGATAGGTACCTTCGACACTATGACCATAGAGGTTGCAGGAGTTGAAGGGGTGACATTAATTATAGTGGGTATGAGAATCGAAGGGCTCCCAGAATTCTGAAGACCAGGTTCAGTACTCATCCTTGTAGAATCACAAGTATGAACTGTGGATGTGTGTGTACCATGTATAATAACTCTATGCCTCTAAGAAGGCAAGGACACAAAATCCAGTGGTAACTGTAACAAGCAATGAGACCGGTGGGAAGGCTAGTCCGAATCCATGATGACTTAAGACTCTAAAGATAAAAAATATATCCTAAGGCCAACTAGTAAGCAAAGAGCACACCAAAATTCAAACGACCAATATGCATGAAAATGGGGTAAAGTGGTTGAGTGGCCTCCCTCCCTAAAGAAGCTATGTCTCGCCCAAGAGGGGCCTGAGACTCCTTGCTAAAGATCGGAGGTAACAAAATCAGTTATAAGGGTTCTTGTGGGATTAACAACCAGTCAGTCAGATCCCCCCGGCAAGGATGATTTTAGGGGCTAAATTTCGCTCATGGGCTAATTTTCCATGGTTTTTCAAAAAATGAGATTCACTATTTTAAAAATGATTCTCCCAAATTCTATAGGATAACATTATTTTACCTAAAAAATCACCAAAATTTTATAAAAACTATATAAAATACTTAGAAATTTGAATATTTAAAAAAAAATATTGCCAAACATTTATAGTTGACATATGAAGGATTAGTAATATTCGCCAAGGTTTCTACATTTTAAAATAAACTTCCATCCTTAAAATCATCCCTACCCCCGAAGAGTTAATCCTCCATAAAGGTTGTGTGATGTTTGACCCTTATATGACCTAGGGTACCTACAGAATAACCCCTGCAAGTAACCTATGAGACACCTAAGTCAAGCAACTAATAAACCAATGTATAATCGATGCACAGGCGAGCATTCATAAGTTAGGTCCACCGTATGGGAAAGGTAGAAAAGCCTGAAACCTTGAAAGCACTACCTCTCATGGAGGTAAATGCACTATAAAGATCCCTAGATATGAATAGATCCCCAGAAATATCTCCGACGATAGGAAGGTATCGAGGGGATATCTCTTCAACCAACTTTGTGTGACCTCCTGATTATCTTCGGTGTGAGTGGAGCCTCCTGATCTTACCAATTATACAATGGATTTCTCCACTCCCTGACTCAGACACATGTGTTGATTTAATTTCCTTGGAGAAGTTTACTCACAAAAATCCTATTCCAAGGCACTAAATCCTAGGCTAGTTTGTGTACCCTAGAAAATAAAATCGTTACTAATAAATTTTAAATTATAGCGTTGATTTTAATCGCTGTGATTACTCAAAAAGGTATGTGTGATAGCAAGATTTGCCTCACCATTTCTATCTTGCACAGAGGGCCTTTTTTCATTTCCCTATGTAGACTTATCAACCCCTTTTTGATAAATCCAGAGCCAAAAATATATATTTTTCCACATATACGCTCCCTCGCTACTTTGCAAGATGCGTATATGCTTGCTTCTCCACTACAACTCACGTATATCAGGATTTGTGCCAGAAAGTACAAAATGAGGTTGGGTTTCCATTTCACAACAGAAAGTCTCTGATCTTTGGCCTTCCATATACTGGAAATGTTCTGACTCGGACCTTTAGTTGGATTCTGGAGGCTATAAGAGAACAATTTCAAGCTATGAAAAAAAAAGGAGAAAGCATTCAACTTTGAGAGAAAAGTTACTCTGGAGAAATTACTTCATATTGAGTCTGCATCCCTTTGTCTCTCAAGTCAGAACACAATGTTCATCCCCCAAGCTCTTTCCTTATTGTTGAGAGGACCTAATCACCTCTTTGCTATGAGCTTGCCTTTGGTGGCGGATTGAAGTGGTGGAGACCCAGTTGGAAGGAACTTGGTTTCTTGGTTTCGAACTGTGCCGACACAGAAGTTTGTAATGTTGATACTTATGTTGATCAATTATTAATAGAAATACTCCTTTCCTGTCCTATCGATATTTTGCAATTATATGATTATTATCAATGGGCATGTTTGTAATGTTTATTAATGGATTGTGCTATTTGAAGTGCTAACTCATTTTATATATTGTCACTATATACTTGCATCCCTTGTTTGTTGAGAACTTCTTGTAGGTGTAAAGCTTTGGGTCAAAGTGCTCAACGATGGAATGACATCAAATGATTGGATCGAGGTAGGCTTCTTCCTCATATTGCACATTAGTTTATATAACACATGTTGGAATTGAGTTTGTTTTTTCAGTCATACCTATCTGTTGTGGTTTACCCTTGGCCATAGAGAGTTTTTCCCTTGTAATAGAATTGGTGACTCCACTGGGGATAGATCTTCCTTCTAAGGGTTGAAGTATTTATTCTTCTTACATTGCTCTTTTTCCTTAGTGTTTCTTGTCATATCACAGTTGGACATAGTATGTTCACTCTGGGTCTAAGTTTTTTAGCCTTTTACCCTTGCCTAGCCTTGTTTTAAAAGATATACTCCCTTTTTCCCCTGACAATCGCGTATACACACTTGGTGTTCCACTGCAAGAGGCATATATATGCCCTTTTCTCTTGAAAAGTTGTGTATACCACTTCCCCTTCTTGCTTTCTTGGTTTAGTGACTGTTGGGTAGGTTTTGAGGATCAATGAGCCTTCTTAGGTCTCTGTGGTGCCTGTTGAGATTATTTGGGATGATAGGAAACCTATTTGGAGTTGAATTTTTGGGCGATGTCTTTCTCTTTGTTTTCCATTTTTTATTTTTCCTTGGTAGTTGGGTTGTCTGCTTAGCTACTTGGTATTCTGCTCAAGTGATTTCTTTTATACACAGTAGAAGTTATATATCAAGTCGCTTATCAGTCCATGTATTTTCTTTTTAACACATTGAAAATACAAAAAAAAATAGGTATTTTGCATTGGTTGGTATTTTTGTCTTGGAACCTTTATCATTAGCTTAGCACATTTAGTGAAAGATTGCATTTTACTTCTGAGTTGCAGAGTTAAAAATGAAGATTGCATTGTTTTTATTTAGCATATCATTCACTGAAAATTTAAAGTTAGGCTTTGCATTATATCTATTTTTATTTTCATGCAGAGTCATAAAACCATGAGTTTCATTTCCATACCTTTTTGAGTAATCACGGCCAATAGAATTTATGCTTTAAACCAAAATTTATTAGTAACGATTTTATTGTTTAGGGTGCACAAACTAGCCTAGGATTTAATTCCCTGGAATAGGATTTTGTGAGTAAACTTATCCAAGAAAATTAAATCAACATATGTGTCTAAGGCAGGGAGTTGAGAAATCCATTGTATAATTAGTAATATCAGGAGGCTCCGCTCACACCGGAGTTAATCATGAGGTCATGCGAAGTTTCTTGAAGGGATAACCCCTGGATACTCACCTAGCATCAAAGACATTTATGTGGATTTATTCATGTTTAGGGATCTTACTAGTATCCATACCTCTATGAGAGGCGATACTTTCAAGGTTTCGAGATTTGCTACCCTACCCATACGGTAATCTAGACTTACGACAGTTCGCTTGTGCATCGCTTATACAGTGGTTGATTAGTGGCTTGACTTAGGTTTCTCATAGGTTACTTGCAGGGGTTATTTTTCTTGTATCCTGAGTCAGATAGGGGTCGAACAACACACAACCTTTATGGAAGATTACCTCTTCGGGGGGATCTGACCGATTGTTGTTAAGCCTATGAGGGCCCTTATAACTGATTCTATTACCTCCAAACTTTAGCAAGGAGTCTCAAGTCCCTCTTGGACGAGGCATACCTTCCTTAGCGAGGGATGCCACTCAGCCACTTTAGCTCGTTTGCATGCATATTGGTCGTTTGAATTTTTGGTATGCTCTTTGATTACTAGTTGGCCCTAGGAATCTGGTTTTTGGTTTCATTATCATGGATAACAGAGTTCCTTTTACTCCTCCATTCACTGCTACCCCCCCCATGATGCCTCCTCATTTCATGGGGGTAGACCCTTCTGTTTTTTACAATGGTATGCACAATTACAACACTCAATCCGCACCTTGGGTCTCTAGTCATTTTTCTGTTGATATGCCTTCCCACGTGCAACCCCCTCCCTGGTCTACTTATATGAATACTAGCATTGGACTCGATGGAACCATCGCTCCCATGCCCACTTCTTCATTTGATATGAGTTGTGTTCCCATGGGAGGTTGGAACCTTCCACCTTATGGATCCAATCCTATCTATGCTCTTTCAGGATCTAGTGCTCAGATGGGTTCTTATTACACCCCTCCCATGTATCTTTCATCTTCCATGTCAGTCCCTTTAAACACTTTTTTTGCACCAGGTCCTCAAGTACCCCCAGGTCTTCCGTATGGGGAAAATCAATTTTATAATTCAGTCTACCCTCCTTATGGGACACCCTCATAAGGGGGTAACATATATCCTCACTCGAATAATTCTTATCCTACCTCGATCTCTTTGCAGACCTCAATGATGATGCTCGTCTAGACCTCTTCAGACCACCTTGGCATAAACCACCATGTTTCTGGGCTAGGACAGGGAGTATACCAGGATCCTTTCTAGCCTACAATGTTTCAGAATCAATCTTTTTCGGGACCTTGGAATCAAATACCACAATCTATCGCTATCCCAACCACTGTAAGCCACACCAGTGCACCATCGCCCACCTCTTCTAGTCATGTCGGAGATGAGTCGACACTTTCTACAAATCATGTCGACAACTCGCTTCCAACCTCTTCCAATTATGTTGGGGGCACCATCCTTTACACCCCGGATCATAGCCGTGTCATGTCTCTGACTCCTATTCATCATACAAGAGACATATATCTTTCCTCAACCAGTCCCATCGAGAAACCTAAACGTCTTAGACGTAAGCCTAAATTCCTTTGTAGGACTTGTGAATGAAGCCATCTTACTCGCTTGTGCCCAGTGACTGTCGGGATACCAGAGGTGTGGGGATCACCCAAAATTACTTCAAACTCTGATACACCCATGGTTCCTCCTCACACCACTTCACCTTTAATGATCTCGACAGTCTCACCGCCAAGATTTTCCTATGACCTCACCCCCTCCACAAAGGGTGAAGCATCTCTTGCCCCTGTTACCATGGATCCTCTTCAACCTATAATTGAAGAAGTGACTGCGCCGATGCCATTTATGGTCAAACCGACTCTCCCTAAAAAGAGTGATTCACCCTCCAGTCACATCACCAACATTCCAAGTCTTCTTCCCCCTTCTGAACAAGAGAGATTCATTCTTCCTCTGAATACTCTCTCTCCGAGTTCTGACGAGGTCCCCTTTGATTGGGATGACCTGACGGGACATCCAATACCCCCACCTATGTTTGTTCCACTAAGAGACATTATTCAAACCATAACAAAGACTATGTACTCTGTTAGCACTTTCTCCTGCTCGACTTGGAGAGCTTTGGTCTTTCCCAAGATTTTGTCAACTATCCGTAGGATACTGACTTTCGGTAGAAGGTTGGGACGAGAACCTTGGCCTCCCCCTTTACATGTTGATTAGAACTAAAAATGAGTCTTAGTTAAGCTCTTTTCCAACTCGTTATTAAAAATTGAAAAGATCGTCGAGTGATTTGTCCCTTTCACACTCATTAAAATTGGATTTGAAAGATCATGAGTCTTAGTTAAGCTCTTTTCTGACTCACTATAAAAAATGGAAAAGATCGCTGAGTGAACTTGTCTTTTTCACACTCATAAATTGGATTTGAAAAGACATCTATTTGGCACAAGTTTACCCCTTTTTCACACCAAGTAGACTAAAAGATATAAAAAAGGACATTTTTTAATGTTAAATTGTGATTGCATCTTAGGCCCTTGCTTGCAGTATTGAGCCTTTAGCCAGTTCTTTCTTTGCATTATAAACCATGGCCCAAGCAGTTTGCATCCTCAACCAAGCAGAGCCTTGTTTATATCCTTATCAATTTGACACCCTATACCCTGGAAGGAACATCACCCCGAGTGTCCATCTCCCGCATGCATTTCCTTGCATTGAGCATAGGTACGTTCCACTGCTGGAACTAGTTTTGCTTACTTGTGAAACTCGTTCCCTCTTCTATATCATAACATTCACTTGTTATGAAAAAACGAAAAAAAGATGGGCAGGAAGGGAGTACTATATTGTAATTGGTAGCAGTCGTGTCAGCTTTGAACATAGCACAAAGTTATTGAGTCCTTGCGTCATCATAATTTTGGGTTTAGCATGGCCTTAGGAAGTTGATCTCATTACAAAATTTTCTCTACCGATTGGTTAATCTTCTAGTCACTATAGAGAACATTATGGATGCCTCCTGCATCTAGTTGTCACATCATTAAGTCTTTGTTGTCGGGGTCCACCGTATGTCTCATGCTTTTATTCAAAGGAATTCTATCAACCTGTGTCGGCCACTCAGAAATCTTGACTTTGCATGTTGGCCATACCCTCAGTTTGTCTTATAATCACATGATACTTTGGTCTTATGATGCACCTTGGCCCTACTTTCATCATTGGTAGGTCACCTTGAACCCAACAATCGACATTTCATCATGGGTCATTGATTAGGTGGTTTACCTTGTGTTCGACGGTAAGACATCTATTCACACTTTGGGATTCATGCAGTATCTTGGATTCCATTAGCCTTATTGGTGGTTTCCTCACCTTTGTCAGCAGTTTTCATCATTGGTTTCTATTCATATGGTCTTTTTTGTGTACCGCTTGCATTTGGCACATGCGAAAGACACATAGAGTCATTGGTTCATGAACATGTTCTTCGTCTAATCTCCACCAAATCATGAAGCTCCTTCTTTGTTCCTCATGATGATTGATGAGAGATGCCTTAATGCTCTACTTTCCATGGGTCTGTTTCCATCGACTTCAGCTCATGTATTCTGGATACAAGACCTAGAGTTTTATGAGTACATTGAGACTTGCAGTCATTAGTGGCAGGCTCTCTCGCCATTGACTGATGGGAATACATCAATTTCTCCTGATCAATGGATCTCTCAAGTGTTTGATACCAGCTCCTTTATTCACATTTGTAGAGATGTACTTGGTGCCTTGATACCTACTTTCATCATTGGTAGGTTGTCTTGCGTTTTTTAATGGTATACCTCAATGAACGGTAATCAAACGATGTCTCATCGTGTTCGACCTCAACTCATTTATTCACATGATGTACACTTGCACCATTGGCGGATTGTATTGAAGACTTGAAGACATCACTTTGTGGACACAACTTTCCTGAGTTGTTGCTTCCATTTCATTGGACCAGTACCTATTTGACTTCAACGATCATGGGAGATTAGATTGTAATCCATGGTATATATATATCTTCAGATTGATTTTGAGACTGGTTTCACTGGGCCTTGTTCGTGACTATGAAAACTATTGGCATGTAACCACATTTATACTTGCTTACTCATGGCCATGAACACTTGTTGGTATATTTTCCACGTGGATCTACATTGTATTCTTGGAAGCCATGTATGCAAAGTCAATACATAATGTAATGAGCAATTGAGTTCGTCCAACTGGTTCTCTACCAGTCCACTTCTGGGTTGTTTATAATGTATTTCGGCCATCTTAAACACTCCTCTAATCTCACACATTAGGGGGCATATGTTATAGCAAGATTTGCCTCACCATTTCTATCTTGCACAGAGGGCCTTTTTCCATTTCCCTATGCAGACTTATCAACCCCATTTTGATAAATTCAAAGAGAAAACTATATACTTTTCCACATATATGCTCCCTAACTTCTTTGCAAGATGTGTATACGCTTGCTGCTCCACTACAGCTCGTGTATATCGGGATTTGTGCTAGAAAATACAAAATGAGGTCGGTTTTCCATGTCAAGACATAAAATATCCGATCTTTGGCCTTCCATATACTGGAAATGTTACGACTCGACCCTTTAGTTGCATTTTGGAGGCTATAAGAGCACAATTTCGAGGTATGAGAAAAAAAAGGAGAAAGCGTTCAACTTTGAGAGAAAAGTTACTCTGGAGAAATTACTTCATATTGAGTCTGCATCCCTTTGTCCCTCAAGTCTGAACACAGTGTTCATCCCCCAATCTCTTTCCTTATTGTCAAGAGGACCTCATTACCTCTTTGCTATGAGCTTGCCTTTGGTGGAGGATTGAAGTGGTGGAGACCCAGTTGGAAGGAACTTGGTTTCTTGGTTCCGAACAATGCCGACACAGAAGTCTGTAATGTTGATACTTCTGTTGATCAATTATTAATAGAAATACTCCTTTCCCGTCCTATTGATATCTTGCAAATATATGATTATTATCCATGGGCATGTTTGTAATTTTTATTAATGGATTGTGCTATTTGATGTGCTAACTCATTTCATATATTGTCACTATATACTTGCATTGCTTGTTTGTTGAGAACTTCTTGTAGGTGTAAATCTTTGAGTCAAAGTGCTCAATGGTGGAATGACATCAAATGATTGGATCGAGGTAGGCTTCTTCCTCGTATTGAACATTAGTTTATATAGCACATGTTGGAATTGAGTTGATTTCTGCAGTCATACCTGTCTATTGTGGTTTACCCTTGGCCATAGAGAGTTTTTCCCTTGTAACAGTATGGTAGTGAAAATCATGGTGTTATGACTCCACAAGAAAAGTAAATATGAAAATAATGCAAAGTCCTAACTTTAACTTTTAATGTATGATATGCTTCTAAAAACGATGCAATTTTCAAATTCAACTCTGCAATTCAGAAGTAAAAATGCAATCTTTCACTATATGCACTAAGCTAAGGACAAAAACCAAAAAGACAAAAATTCCAAGCAATGCAAAATGCCCATTTGTTTTGTATTTTCAATATATCAAAACTGAAAATTCATGGACTGAAAATTAACTTGATATATAACCCTACTGTGTATAAAAAAGATATAACTCAAGCAGGATATCAAGCAATAAAACACCCTGCCCAATGTACATGGACATTAAAAATGAAAAGATGAAGAGAAATACTTCGCCCAGATATTCAACCAAAAGAGGGTTTCTTGTCATCCCACAAACACTCAACAGGAACTACAGAGACCTGAGAAGGCTCGGCAAGCACCAAATCCCACCTAGAAAAAACCAAACCAAGAAAACAGGCAAGAAAAAAGGTGTACGCGACTGTTTGGGAAAGCAGAGCATATACACACAGCTTGCAGTGAGACAGCCTACGTGTATACACGACTGTCAAGGAAAAAGGCATGTATATGACTTGAAACAAGACCAGACAAGGGAGAAAGGCTGAAAACTCAGACCCAGAGTGAACAAGAGTTGTCAAGCAATGATACAACAATAACCATAATAGAAACGAGGGAAATCTAAGAATAAAAGTACTTCAAACCCCAAGAAAGAAGATTCATCCTCAGTATGGTCACCAATTATGTTATGAGGAAAATCTCTCTATGGCTAGAGTGAACCACAATAGACGGAAATGAATGCATAAATCAAATCTATTCCAACAATATGTTATATAAATGAATGTGAAAAGGAGATAAGAAAGGGGGCCTACCTCGTCTAGATGTTTGATGACGTCCACCATTGAGAACTTTGACCCAAATCTATATACCTGCAACAAGTTCTCAACAAACAAGCAAAACAAGAATATGGTGGCGATATAAAAGGGCAACACATTAGATAGCACAATCCACCAATATACATAACAAATACACCCATGGATAACTATACCAAGTTTCGATTAGATTAAAATGAGAAGTGTTCATTAGGTAAATAATTTTAGAAAAATGGAGGATTCTTTCTAGTGCAAACAAAATATGGAGTTTCCACAATAGGGTTTTCACAGGAGAAAACAAGGTGGATGTAGGGTGAACCTATCACCGCTAAAGTCTTACTTAGACCATGTGGAAGGAAAAATGGGGTATGAGGAGGAAGTTTCCGTCTTCACCGATGATTTGTTGGACGGTTAAGAAATTTGGGACAACCCAATTGTTAGTCATTTGTATGTGTTGCACGATACCAACAAGCTTCACCATTTTGGTTCCAGGCCCCTAGAGGTGGCCACCATGGTGATTTTTGGTGATTTGGAATAGGAACTAGGCATACAGGGTGTCGAAAACTTGGGGAAGGATGAAGAGTAGGGTGACGAGGATTCTTTGTGATCAATCCAAGGACCATAATTTTTTAAGCCTATAGTCCTACACTTGGAGTTATGACCCCAATCCTATGGATCCATCAACCCACAATTGGAGTTATGAACCCAATCCTATGGATCCATCTACCCTGAATACATGGTCTACTAAGGATGATGGTTTATTTCACTCCAAGTATGAATTTTAAAACACATTGAATGAGGCATGTCAAGTGTTTTATTTCCTTTGCAATTGTGCTATCAATTGGTAGGGCTATGATTTTGACTTTGGTTTTATGTGAACACTATTGGATCTGAAACTACTGAGTGGTGACCCTTCCTTTGATTTAGAGGAGGCGGGGCTTCAGTCTCATGAGAAATTCAAATATATGTAAATACATAAAAAATATGATGACGATGATGATGGTGATTAATGCCCACTAAACCTAGGAGGTAAAACTAAACTTAATGACATTATGGAAATGGGGGATCAAACACTAGTAGGTTATTTTCCCAGGAAGAGAATGATAAGTGATTAGTTAAAGAATTAGACTAAGCTCAATTTAAAGCTAGTGGTTGGGGCCTCTCCACGCACCTTGATTCTAGTGAAAAGATGGTGATCGGGTTGAGTTTTTAAGAGGGTCGAAGAAGCAGAAAGAATATTGCACCAACATTTGAAGTGAGGATCTGAATCCCTATTCATGGAAAAATGGCATATATAGTTCGATGCTTAGTCATCAAGTGTGGATATTCTTCCAGTATGAGTTTGCATTCCAGGACTTCTTTGATTTTGTGACACAAGGAGGTGTTCAAAAATATTGGTAAGAATTTAGGTACCTTTTACATAGTAGACCTATCCTTCCAACATACTATGTAGTATATCATGGTTTGAATCTTGGTTGGGCTATAGGTGAGCAAGGTTTTGGATAAGTTAATGGATATTAGAAGGGGATTTGATATTTTCTATCTCAATCTAGACTATGAAGGGATACCTTTTATATGTCTACATTGCCACTATTATGGGAACCTTCCTAGAGAATGAAATTATCCAAGTATGAGTAAGAATTGGGTGTCGAGGAAGAATTTGAGAGAGCCGAAGATATTGTAACTAGAAATGGTCTATACTATGAGTAGGAAAGCATACATAGGGGTTCAAGTGACCTCGAATGGCCTTTGAATAAGAAAAATAACAACAAATGCTCGAAATATAGATATCAAACAATTCAAAGTACCTAACTAGGACATGGTCAACGAAAACAAGGACAATAAGGAAATTTTCATTAAGACTCATTGGTCTCACTCTATGAACAACAATATTTCTTGATTTTTTTTTGTTTTTGGGACATGGAGAAATGAGGGTGGATCCAAAGAACTAGTATCCACGAGTGATTTCCTACCTAGTTTGTCTAGTATAAAAAGAACCCAACCTGTTAGGATATTTAGACACTTAGAAGTTAGTTAATATCAAATTAGTCTAATGAATTGTTAGGATAAAGTGTGTTTCTTTAGTATGCATTAGTATGCATTTGTGATCCGACTGTTAGCCTATGGCTTACCTTCACCATTCACTAAGTCTAAATTGTCACCTATATTTGTATCATTCATTTAGGATATTAGTAATATATCCTCAAGTGATGACTAATGATTTAGTTAAGATTTCCTGGCCTAGTCATCATGCATGATTTTAGGATCTAGAGCAAATCTCTCTATGAGGTGGAATCACCCATTGTACTATAAATATGTAACATTGGAGTGAATACAATTGAGTTGGCTAATATGCCTTTTCCTTCATGTTATTGTTCTTGTCTATATTTTATCAATTGGTATCAAAGCTAATATAGTTCTTAAGGGCCTGGTAATATTGAGATCCATGGTAGTTTCACCATGGAAGATGAGGTGCAACGAGAGAATGCATCCAAAGAGGAGAAATTAGAACACAAGCTACATCATAGATGAAAGAGGTTTGGGATTTGTTATCAGCTACTCAACTTCTAGAAAGGCCATCGAACAACAACATGGCGGAAAAGGAATATTAGCCAACTCAATTGTATTCACTCCAATGTTACATATTTATAGTACAATGGGTGATGCCACCTCATAGAGAGATTTGCTCTAGATCCTAAAATCATGCATGATGACTAGGCTAGGCAATCTTAACTAAATCATTAGTCATCACTTGAGGATATATTACTAATATCCTAAATGAATAATACAAATATAGGTGACAATTTAGACTTAGTGATTGGTAAAGGTAAGCCATAGGATAACAATCTCCCCCTCAATCACAAGTCCGATCAATAATACCAGCAATAAAACATAAACTGGTATCAATTCCAAGTCTTCATACTAAAACTCCTGTGTTGAGCCTCAATGAAGAACTTCCTGAAAAATTGCCAATATGGATGTTGAATGGTTCATCTGAAATGAACTGGAAGAGAGATGAGATATGGAAGTGGGCAGCTGCAATATCTGAACATTCCCTGATTACTTGACAATTTGATCATTTTGCCAAGTATTTTAGCTAGAAGAATATGATGCCTACTGCTAATTGGTGAACATGTAGTATCACCACTCTACTATTAGTGTATCACTGAAAGTGTTCTCTGAATCTGTGGTTTGGGATGAACACTAACCAATTGATACCATGTATCTGATGTTTTTTTTGGATAACCGCTAACCAATCTTGACACTTTTAGGTGTCCAATAGAATCCCAATGTATCATGTGTATGATTCAATTGCAAGTCATTGTACCATAATCTTGCCAAAGTATGCCATCTCTGGAAAATCTCACTATGTAATCATGTGAGCCAGGATACATGCAAATTGTTTACTTAATGTAAACTCCAATCTGATGAGAGCGAAGCAAGAGAAGTGAATCAACTTTTAGTCTAATACATCTGTGAAAATGCCAGACAACTCAATCAAATGCCAATCTATAATGTAGAAGGATCCTCTTGTCCTCTGCTAGGTCGAATGATCATCTATGTGAACCAAATGTTCACATCATTTCTCTCAAAATCAAAATCTATATGATTCAACTTAAACTTATTGAACCATAATTCTGCCAAAGTCTGTCATCTATAGACCGCAGTTGCCCATTTGGAAAATTTCATGCCCATCTAGCATACTTGATGTTTGTTGTTGTCGAAACTTTCTATCTGACAATCACTTCAATTCCGTCATTAATTCCCCCCTTTGTCAGTTGAAAGGAGAGACCATAAGTGGTTTCATGAACCATCTTCACTGGAATTTTAAACTCCCCCCCTTAAGGTGCATGAGAGTTACATCATTGTACTCCCCCCTTCTAGGCTCAAGAGAGTATCATACTTGTTTCATTTGAGTACAACACAAAGTGTGCATGTGTAAACAACCACATGTTATCTCATCCCATGAGGGCCATGCTCAAAAGCTACGCCATAAGGGGACCACTTATGTGAGGTACAAAAGTGTTATGTGCTACAAGATTGGTCTTTACTCGAGATTGAATTCTATGGTAAGACTTATATAATCACTTGGTTGTTGATGACCATTGCCAAGGATCAATCCACTCATAGTGAATTTTCAATCTTGCAGGTTTCTTCAGTGAAGGCTACTTGAAAGGATGTGACTTGATCTGAGTGTTTTAGTCTTTTTTTTTAGCAAAAATGTTAGAATTTTTTTCTGTTTGTTTTAATTTTTTTAATTTTATGCTCTAAAGGGGCGCTTGGTAGGCAAAGATACTCTGAAGTTATCAACCACGGTCATCTGCTTAGTTAGAGAAGGATCAGCATATTGTGACTCAAACCATGTTTCATCGACAAAGTGTTTGGCTGGGCCCTTGTGCTTCAAGATATGCCCTCCATCCTGAGTTAATAACCAATAACATATGTCTGAAGAATGGTTATGCTTGCCACAATGCTGGAAGGGATGGAGATCAAAACAATGATTCTCCTTGTGACCAACTCGATTACAATGTTGGCACTTATCATTATGATGTTGAACTTGAATAGGTGAAAGTGAATCTTCTTGAAGGAATCCAACACTTTGGAACTTGATTGGTCTGGAATAATCAGGAATATGAAAGGTAACTTCCTTGTCATATCCAAGTCCTGTTCTATTCTTGTTGTAGATTATTTCTTCCCAAGTTCTAATGATGGGCTTGGAAAGAGTATTATGAACTTGTTTCTTTGAAATCCGTGGAAGTGGATTTAATATATGTTGATGCATCATAGAAAGGTTTTCTTCACTAAAATCACAAGAAAACTAAAATCTGAAGTTGTATCCCTGTGTTGTTCCTTCACTGACTGTTGATTAAAAACATCATCATCATCATCATTATCATCATAGAGAGGGTTGTTCTAAACAAAAAATAGTTTGGAACAATTCACTGGCTGTTGGTTTTTGAGATCTATCAACTCATCATTCAATAGCTAGGATAGAGATTGAATAAGTTTAACTTTAGCTTGCGTCACTTGCAAACAAGTTAGCATTGATTGAAGAGTTTCTTTGTTCAATGTCACTGTGTTGTGTTCAGTGGTGTTTATTAGAGTGTTCAGTAACTCTAAGAATTCGAGACTTCAAGCCATTTTCAAAACACTAAAAGAGGTCTCCTTGTGCAGGTATATCCTTATTACAATTTGACTCAATAGAAGAAGGTTTATTTGCAACTCGCTCACTTGAATCGCTCACTTGAACTTCACGCTCACTTTTTATTCACTCTCACTTGAACTTGCTTCTAGGAAGTTGAGGATGTCAGTTACCATAAAAAATGCACCCAAAACTTTGATGTTTACAATGATTTGAGTTTCAAGTACTCATCCTTGTCAATTTTACTCAAAATGACAATGAATCTTGGGTGTCAGGCTCAACCGAGAATGCACCCAATTACAAAGAAATTCAACTTGGTTTGATTGGATACTTACAAAATAATTATATTTGATCTTAATTACTTACAAAAAATACTATTTGCAAGTTTACAATAAATGTTGATTTCAAAGTTGAGATGATCTTCAAATTTGATGATGCTTTAAGTCCTTCATTATGATCTTGATGTGTCCAATGTTGATGTGACTGCCAATTTGATATCTTCTTTACTTCTTAATTGAGAGCTTTGATTGTGCTTGATTGTATGTGCTGCACTGACATTAATTTGTGTGCTTATATTGTTGTGGATTCCATGTGCATATAGTTGTAGAGTAAATCATAAGCGTAGTGTCAAAACTCAACACAAAACACCATGAAAACATTCAAAGAATCATTCACCATCGCACTGTTGGTTGTGGAGCCTGATTATCTTCTTGATTTAGAGGTCTTTTACTTTCAGCCGTGTTTATACCCCATGAAGTATTTACACCCCAGAAGTATGTACACTCTTCCACGCGGGGGAGTGTAGAGGGGGGGTACCCCCTCTGCAAGGTTCGAGGGGGCTATCCCCTCGACTGGGGGGTTCTAGGGGAAAACAGGCCCCCAGTGAGGGTTCAGGGGAAGCATCCCTCGATGGGGGTTCAGGGGTAAAGCCCCTGAAACAAAAATTTCCTTGTAAATGTATATTGTAATTTCATTGTAAATCTGGACTGTTCATTATAAGGTCACACATCTAACGGTAGAAATTATGTTAAGGTTTTTTTCCCTAGAAGGTAACCCTATTTTATAAGGGAAATGTATTGTGGCTATGGTGGATGGCGAATATTGTATTCTAAGATAGGAGAATGTGAGAGAAATAAGAGGAAGTTACAACGGGTTTGTTGTAGGTTGTATCCCTTCATATGCTAGATAATAATAAAGGAAGGACCTGACAATTTCTCTGGTGGACGTAGCCCACACTGGGTAAACCACGTAAATCTGTGTCTCTATTGTATTGTGTATCTTCTGTGTTTTGTTTCTGCATTTGTTTTATTTTATTGCTCCACGGTCTTGTTTTTCTAACAATTGGTATTAGAGCGAAAGGTAACTCG
>ML778518.1:376754-417453 GCA_009831015.1 Picea engelmannii
GACAAAAATCTGATGTTTTTGATACTTTTAAGAAATGGAAAGCTTTGGTTGAGAATGAGACAGAAAAAAAGTTGAAGTGTCTCAGATCAGATAATGGAGGTGAATATTGCAGCAAGGAGTTTGATGATTACTATTCATACCATAGGATTCGTAGAGAGAATACAGTTCCAAGAACACCAAAAGAAAATGGTGTGTTAGAAAGGATACACAGGACAATCATGGAGCATGCAAGGAGTATGAGATTGCATGCTGGTTTGCCCTTACAGTTTTGGGCAAATGTTGTAGATACTACTGTTTACTTAATAAACATAGGACCTTCAATCTCTTTGGATGGTAGGATTCCAGAGGAGGAATGGACAGGAAAAAAGGTAAACTATTCTTTTTTGAAAACTTTCTCTTGTGAAGCATTTGTCCATATTGATAAAGAAAATAGAACAAAGCTTGAGTCTAAATACAAGAAGTGTACCTTTATTGGATATGGTGTTAATGATTTTGGTTATCTCTTATGGGATTATGAAAATAACAAAATCATTAGGAGTAGAGATGTCATATTCAATAAGAAGGTCATGTACAAAGATTAGTTGTAGGGAAAGAAACAGGAAGAAGAAAAACAAGAATACACAGTGTTTGATGAGATCACTGAAAAAGAAATTCCAAAGGAACCATAAAATCAAAATGTACAACAAAAGGAGCATCGGGTACCTCAAACACCTACAAGTGTTGTTAGAAAATCTACCAGGTTAAGTATACCCCCTGAACGATACTCTCCTTCATTGTATTATTTATTGTTGATTGATTCTGGTGAACCAGAATGTTATGAAGAGGTAATGCATGTAGACACCAAAAGGAAGTGGGAGCAAGGCATGAAAGAGGAAATGGATTCCTTGGTAAATAACCATACTCGGAACTTGGTTCAGTTGCCTGCAGGAAAAAGAGCATTGCAGAATAAATGGGTTTACAAGTTGAAGGAAAAAGATGGAGGAGAAAAATGGTACAAGGCTAGACTTGTTGTAAAGGGGTTTGCACAAAACAAAGGTGTATATTTTGATGAAATATTTTCTCTTGTTGTTAAAATGATTTCAATTAGAACTATTTTAATTCTTGTGGCAGTAGAAGATTTGCATCTTGAATAGTTAGATGTATAAACAACTTTTCTCCATGGGGATTTGGAGGAAGAGATTTATATGCAGTAGCCACAGGGGTATGAGGTCAAAGGGAAGGAGAATTTGGTATGAAGGTTGAATAAGAGCTTATATGGCCTAAAGAAATTTCCAAGGTAGTGGTATCTGAAGTTTGACAGGTTTATGACAGAACATGGTTATAGTATATGTCATTCTGATCACTGTGTTTATTTTAAAAAGCTAGAAAATGGAAGCTTTATTATATTGATATTGTATGTAGATGGCATGCTTGTTGCAGGGTCTAATATGCAGGATATAAATGTGCTCAAGAAGAAATTATCCAATTCATTTTCGATGAAGGATTTGGGTGCTGCAAAGAAAATCCTTGGTATGAGAATAAGAAGAGATAGGAAAAATCACAAACTGACATTGTCTCAGGGTGAGTACACAGAGAAGGTGTTGGAGAGGTTTAAAATGCAGAATGCAAAACCAATTAGTACGCCTTTGGCCAGCCATTTCAAATTAACTAAGGAAATGTGTCCCAAGGCACATGAGGAGATAGAATACATGTCCAAGTTCCCTTATTCATCAGCAATTGGCAGCTTGATGTATGCAATGGTTTGCACAAGACCAAATTTTGCACATGCAGTGGGAGTTGTGAGCAGGTATATGAACAATACGAATAATGAACATTGGGAGGTAGTAAAGTGGATTCTCAGGTATTTGACAGGTACTACTACTCATGCATTATGCTTTGGAGGTTCATACACTTTTCTACAGGGATATGCTGATTCATATATTGCAGGTGATAAAGATATCAAGAGGATTACCATAGGGTATGTTTTTACTACAGGTGGAACAACGATAAGTCTGATTTTGAAACTGCAAAAGGTTGTTGCACTTTCAACAATAGAGGCAAAGTATGTTTCTACTACAAAGGCTAGTAAAGAGATGATTTGGTTACAGAGGTTTATGGAGGAATTGGGAAAGAAGAAAGAGAATAACAGGTTGTACTGTGACAATGAGAGTGGCATTCATCTTGCAAAGAACTCATCCTTCCATTTGAATACTAAGAATATACAATTGAGGTACCACTTCATACGATCATCCTTGGAAGATGAACATTTGAAGTTGGAAAAGACACATACTAGCTAGAATCCTGCAGACATGTTAACAGAGGGAGTAACTAGGGAGAAATTGAGTTCCTTCTCAGTTTTAGTTGGTATTCAAGAATGAATATGAAGATGATAAATTTTCTAGGTCCAAGAAGTTTCAGAGTCCATCATATACAACAACGGTGGAGTTGTTGAGATCAGTCTCCAAGTGGGAGATTCTTGGTTGTGGAGCCTGATTATCTTCCTGATTCAGAGGTCTTTTACTTTCAGTCGTGTTTATACCCCATGAAGTATTTACACCCCAGAATTATGTACACTCTTCCATGCGGGGGAGTGTAGAGGGGGCGTACCCCCTCTACAGGGTTCGAGGGGGGCTATCCCCCCGACTAGGGGGTCTGGGGGAAAGCGAGCCCCCAGTTGGGGTTCGGGGGAAAATCCCCCGAAGAAAATATTGCCTTGTAAATGTATATTGTAATTTCATTGTAAATATGGGTTGTTCATTATAAGGTCGCAGATCTGACGGTAGAAATTATGTTAAGGTTTTTTTCCCTAGAAGGAAACCCTCTTTTATGAGGGAAATGTATTGCGACTATGGTCGATGGTGAATATTGTATTCTGAGATAGGAGACTGTGAGAGAAAGAAGAGGAATTTACCGTGGGTTTGTTGTAGGTTGTATCCCTTCATATGTTGGATAATAATAAAGGAAGGACCTGGCAATTTCTTTGGTGGACGTAGCCCACACTAGGTGAACCACATAAATTTGTGTCTCTATTGTATTGTGTATCGTTTGTGTTTTGTTTCTACATTTGTTTTATTTTCTTGCTCCACGGTCTTTTTTTTCTAACACACACACAATACAAGGTGTACCTAAGATCCCCTTATTCAATTTCAGGTGGATCTAGGACACTTCAACACCACAAAAAATGAACTTTTATTATGCTTAATACAATTAGCTCTTATACCTAAGAGCAATTCTCTTTTCAATTACAATCTTTGTCATCACATCTCATTATCAAACCTTCAAGTAAACTTTTGTTCCCTCTAAACTAAAGAAAGACACCAATTTTTAAAATACATCAATCCTTATAGATCCTCCAAAGGACACAATATTACTTTATCAAACTCTCAAAAGTTTATGCACTATAAAGTCAATCAAATTAAGCTACTAAGAATGGTAACATTACAAGTCTGTGGATATCTTCACTTCCAACAAACACTTTCTGGTATTTACCTTGTAAACCTTTGCTTCCTTCTTCAATACATGTTTTGGAACTATTCTTGTAGCTTCACTACACCCTTGATTTCAATGTCTCTGGGCACTTTCCTCTTGCTCAAATCCAACATTGATGGACACTTCTTGGGTTGCTTCTCCATGAATCTGGGAAAGGCAAGGGAATTCTCATAACAAAAATTTCATTCTTTAAATCTGCAATCTCTTGTCCTCCAAAATTGACCTCTCATCATTGATCCATACAAATTCGGTTGCTTTGAACTTCACCCTAAATTTACAAGAATGATTTACAGATATAGTCCATAAAATTTTACAGCTTGCACTAGATCATGGTGACCTCATGCGCATATAATTTGATAAATCGTGGCCTTGGACAAAACATCTCTTCCCTACCATCAAGCTCCTCTACGACACACATAGTGGAAAAAGCGTGCTCAGGGACTGGTGGATCTCTTCACACCAGATGTTATGTCTTCTGCTCCCGACTCTCCACTGAAATGCATCCATAGGGGATGTCATCAACCCTCTTGTCTCCATGTCTTCATCTGCATACCACACAGTGCATGATTTACAACTTCCAACTATGCGTATCCATCCATCAATGGGACACGATGAAGCGTATTGATGTATGTTTCAACAACAAGTTCCTTTTAAAAAAGAAAATGATATCATCAGATCATTCTATGCCTCTAGCACACTCAAAACCATGCCGATTTCTAGTCCTGCTCCTTGACAATGAAGCTTTCTCCTTGACAACGAATGCTCCTTTAATAACGTCTACACAATGGATTTCTTGCATTGATCAACATAGGTACACTGAAGAATTCCATTTCTTCTACTGTCAATACAATGATGCCGCTACCAAGTAGCTCTTCCCCGTCAAATCATGGGTGGTGGCTCATCCCACGAAAAATGCCTCATAGATCTTCATTGTACAACCTTCTGCCTCTTAATCTCTACAGGTCTAGGACCTTGAAGTCCGTGATCTCTCCAACAACAATCACGATTTTACAGAGGCGCTTTCTTTTGGGACATGATCGAATTGATCGAGATGGATCCTTCTTTGACCTACATCTGCACCTCATCACCAAGGCCAAGACACCCTCCATAGGCACTCACATGCTCCTAAATTTCCAGTAGCACCCAATAGCTTTTCCTCCAACAACGTGGACTTCGCTACTGTCGTCGATCCTTCTACACGAGATCCTTTTCTTTCACATAATCAACCAAGTGCTCTCACCTTGGCAATGCTTCAACCTTGCAATAACGATCTTGAACAAATAAGTGACGACTTCTCTAGATTGAACAATCCGATAGCCTCAAATCTTCATGTGATCTCACGCAGGTGAAAAACAACCCAGGGATTCTTCAATACGAAATTTAGCATTAATTAACAACGTCTCAGCTCAAATCTTGGCTTTTAGTTGAGTGAATAGTTGTGAAGGTAAATATGTAAATGGTGATCTACTCCAACGCGGGGTTTCTCCAGATCTGTAACATTAAATAGAGCCCGAAAATTTGTCGACCTGCTGCATGAAAATACAGATCATCAAAACAAAGTTGATACATCGATGACCTTTCTTGAAGTTGAGTAGCTGATAACAAATCCCAAACCTCTTTCATCTATGATGTAGCTTGTGTTCTAATTGCTCCTCTTTGGCTGCATGCTCTCGTTGCACCTCATCTTCCATGGTTAAACTACCATGGATCTCAATATTACCAGGCCCTTAAGAACTATATTAGCTCTGATACCAATTGATAAAATATACACAAGAACAATAACATGGTGGAAAAGGCTCACTAGCCAACTCTTCATGTATTCATACCAATGGTACATATTTATAATAAAATGGATGATGCCACCTCATAGAGAGATTTGCTCTAGATCCTAAAATCATGCATGATGACTAGGCTAGGCAATCTTAACTAAATCATTAGTCATCACTTCAGGATATATTACTAATATCCTAAATGATTAATACAAATATAGGTGACAATTTAGACATAGTGATTGGTAAAGGTAAGCCATAGGCTAACACCGACGATCATGATATTTTCCCGACATAGAGTGATCTGATGGCTCATATTCTCCTTGATATTAACGACTACATTGATCTATGGCTTATCACCCAATTGGTCCATGATATCTATTTAAAGATAATGGAGGGTCATTTTTCGATGATCGATTGTGAGAAATTCTATGTAACACATTTTCTTTTGCATTAATAAATTTCCTCAAGTGGTTGTATTGGTTGGGGTTGTGGATGTTTCCTCACAGGGGTTTTACCATGTAAAAACATTGTGTTGATCTTTGATTTGGTTTTGTGAGTGGTTACTGAAGGCGTTCATCCTCTGTTGGAATATCTATGTTTTTGAACATCGTATCAGAGTGCATTTGAAGACCCTCTCTCATTGTAGATTGAGATATTAAAGTCTAGTTGTCGCATCTCTGGGTTTTTTTTCCATACATTTCAGGGCCTAGAGGACTATTCCATTGCATCTAGAGCACTCATTTCAGTTAGGGATTGTTTTCCTTTCACTCAAAAAGGTTTATGTTTTCCCAATATATGGAAATTTCGGTCAAATCTGGAGGTATAAAGCCTAAATATGCCATTTAAATTTTTTTTATTATAGAGATAAAATTTCATTTTTTTTTTTGGCTTCTAGGTTTCTACTCTATGTATGCTCTTTTCCCTATGCTTTGTGTGATCTCAAAAAATCAGAAATAGAGAAAAAAGGGTTTTCTTGTCTGTGTATGCTCTTTGTCATGTGCTCTTTGCGATCTCGCCAAAATCAGAAAGAGAGGGAAAACTTTCATTTTTCGATTAAGATAACCGAGATCTAACCCTCCTTGTTGTCAAGAAACAATGTTTTTTTTTGTGTGTGAATGAATGAAAAACAAATTTATTGAGCACACATTCTATGTTCGTCTTCCGCAACAACAACAACAACACCCCCAATACTCCTTCTTAAGATTATAATGTGTTGTGCACTAGATCACTTGGTTAAAAGTTGTTTTATTAAGTAAGAGGTTTTGAGTTCAAGTCTCTTTTTGTAACTTTTTTTTGAAAAAATTATTTCATTCATTGTAAAGTGCATTAAACTTAATTATAAAAGTGAATCATTATTAAATACCTTTAATATTTTATTTTAAGTTTTTAATTTTGCATGTAACTTTCATTTATAAAGTAACTCCACTGTAAAAGTGATTCTCACTTGTGCTATAAAAGTGGTTCACTTCATAAGTAAATTATTTAAAAGTGATATTATAGGAAAAGTTAGATAAAGAGGAGCATCACCATGTGAACCAACTTCTTCTTACCACATGGCTCTTTGGTTACTGCTTATGCCTTTTTTTCAAAAAGGCATAACATTCACATCCAAAATTCATTTTTAGTGCCACTTTTTTTAAAGAGCCTATTTTTTCGAGAGCTCTCCATCTAGACCATTAGTTTTATCTTTTAAATCCATATTATCTATATGTTTTATCATGGATTCTCCCAATGATATTTTTCTTACTAGTACCAACTATTCTCATGGAAATCCCATATGGAGGATGTACTAAGAAGTAGATGATTGTACTGAATTACCTTGGGAACAAAACAAGCCCCCTATGATGATGAAAATAAATTCAAATGGGATAATAAGAATGATGAAGCACATGGACTAATAGAAATGTTCATCTCTCTCGATTAAGGTTTCAACTTCAAGGAATTGATGGCCCAGATAAAGATTAGGAAAAGATTGAAGTTGTGTTTGGTAAACACAATATTATTCGATCCCACAATTTGAAAAAATAGTTAATGACTTTAAGTCCAAATGATTTTCCTTGCATTGTGTTAGCTCCCAAAATGAACCCGTCCCTATGGTCACATTTTGTGGTGGATGGATAGCATGGCTATTGGTAGTTTTCTCAAATTGATTTTGAGTTTTTCTAGTTGCAAGACTTAGGTTTTGATTTTTGTCTTAGAAATAAGATGACCCATAAAAGTATTCTCTTCAAAATTTTCATAAAATGTTTTCAACAGCTAACGCGTGCTTAAAAGAAGATGGTTAGCTAGTGAAAGTGGCAACTTTCACCAGCTAAGGATAATTTCTCACAGGTCGTTAGCTGGTGAAAGCGGGGATTTTCAAACATCCAAAGAGTGTTTCCCGTGGGTGTGCGATGGTGAAAGTGGTGAGTTTCAACAGTTAAGGATTGTTTCCCACGGGTCGTTAGCTGGAGAAAGAGAGAATCACGTGCGTTTATCCATGTTTCTAAAAATCTAATGATGATACGATCATCCCACGTCATGCAAATCCAGAATGATGCACTGGTGAAAGTGGGTAATAATGGAGACTCGGGTTTGCACGTCAAAATAGGATTACAAAGAGGATCTTGTTTAGTGATGCATGTTTCACACTCATGGCGCCAGAAATGGAAAATTCAAATCCATTAACAGAGGTACAGAGGTTGTACTACCTGGATGACAACATCAAATCGGTTCATCGCTTCTCCAACACGTATAAATCTCAAATGTATGCTAAGTTTCTAATTTTGAAAGATAGAGCCGACTCCCGAGTGCTTTCAATAACGCAAGACTTCGGCCCGAATAGTAGTTTGTTGTGTTATGTGTGCAGAAGCGCTTGGAATTTTGGGTTGCATATGGCGAGGAGAGGTAGTGGGTCTCTACTAAGAAAAGAGTTAGATAGTCTATCATTCCTACAGACACACTTAGAAGTCCAGAAACACTTCTCAGACACAGGTTGCATTGAATTTGTTGAGAGGTTGCATAATGGTTGCCACCAGTCGACAGCAAAGGCTTTTGCTAAAACATTTGATGGGAATAAGGCTCATGTTGGATCCTTGGAGTTCATTGTAGATGAAGCTGTCATTGCTGCAACGACCAGCCTACCAAGATTGGGCCAGAGTTGGTTCAAAACCACTGCCACCAAAAACTTAAACTTCAGAGCTTATTTGAAGGAAGAGTTCAGACATAATGCATGGAAAAAGA
The DNA here is from genome assembly GCA_009831015.1 of Picea engelmannii. NCBI lineage: Eukaryota > Viridiplantae > Streptophyta > Pinopsida > Pinales > Pinaceae > Picea > Picea engelmannii. The sequence continues at coordinate 385,217 of ML778518.1, forward strand.
GCATGCCAGTTTCCCATTTAGAAGATGATTGGCAGGATCTATTTAAGGGCATCCAACTCTACATAACCTCGGAGGGCAGGTATGACAAACTCATGATGTATCATTTCAAGATCCTAGACCATTTAACAGGTAAAACTCTCCTCAATTTACCTTTTTTCTTACATAAGAGATTAACTAAGGTCTGAAAAAAGATCAGGGCTCAACCCCTAAGCAAGAAGAATACTCTATGCCACTTTGGCCTTATTAAATTGATCATTCTGGAGGAATTAAGACAGAAGGGAAGGAGCTGGCAGTATTTTCTATTTTGGGAGGGCTTTGAAACTCAGACTCAGCCCGTAAATGAACAGGGGAGAGGTGGAAAGAAATAATTGACTCCTCAAAGCAGTTCGAGGAAGAGGAAGACCCTACCAGGACCTCCAGAGGAGAGAATCTTTGGTGTGAAATCTCACAGGTCAAAGAAAAGATTGAACTTTGAAACTACTACAGAGAAGCCTACAGAGCAGCCTACAGAGAAGAGAATAAACATATTAAACCTGCCCTACACAGAATCAGAACCAGAGAAAGAAGATGAGAGCCCTGTCATCAAAAGTCCTGAACATTCAACTAAGTTTTCACAGAATTATGAGACCTTCACTCACACAGAGGAAGGAGAAACATCAAAGATCACTAAGTCGAAGAAAACATAGAAAATCAAGCATCTAAAAGAGTTAATCGCTCAGCAAGAGGTCTTGGAATGGGTAATCAAATAAATATACAAGAAGATGTCTGATAACTTTGCAAAAACCAATGTTTCATTTGAAAGACTGGCTCGGGAAAGTTTTAAAGAGAAGAAAATAAAACAGAAGATCACCAAAGATTACAATATTCTATGGTGGCTTGCAAAGTGCCTTAAAAGGAAGATCAGAAGATTGAAGAAAAAACAAAAGCAAAAATCCCACCCAGATTTGAAAGTGCTTGCTCAAGTTGTTGTTAACATGCAAGGGGAGAAATCAGAGACACATTGAGTTCTGATGGAATCACAGTTTTGAAGGTGAAAAGTCGTTTTTGGCTAAGTCAGATCTTTCACCAGCGCACAGCAAAATTTTACGACCAGTTAGCTGGTGAAAGGCAGTGCTTTCACCAGCTAACCAGCGAAATATAAAGCGAGTTAGCTGGTGAAAGCAGGAAAAGCATTTTTGGAAGCCAAGGAAGGAACATATCATTTTTCACAGGTTATAAAGGAGTTCCAAAGTATAAGGGGGATAACAACTTACTTTCAAAAGACTCGGCATCAGAGATTCGAGGGAATTTTGGGAACCACATGTCAAAGAAGTTTCCTTAAGTATCGACTATGAACCCTGAAGAAATCCAGCTGCCAAGATAGGTGCCTCTGCATATTTCATGACACCATGGATTCCAAAAACTGAAGGATACAGATGGTGAATTGTTGAGACTGAAGACAATTTGAATGATCGTTTAGTTATCAAGCCTTTATTATCAAGTTGTTTAGTTAAATTTAAATTGTTATTTTTAAACACAGATCCATGTTTTTAGGATCTGTAAAATTGATTGTAAGAGGCTATAAATGCCTATTTTTGCTAAGAGACAAGGGTTCAAACTGGGAGATATTTTATGCCACTGTATAGACTCTTTTTGCAGAAATAAAGTTCAGCTTCCTTTCGTTTTCAATATCAGAGTTGTCCATCTTTCCTTTTCTATACTTTGTTTCAGTTTATTTTAGTTCATGAATACTGTTATCTCTTTATTGAGCTCATAGACTTGAAATTAAAGGATTCCTCTCTATCTTGCATTAAGCCCTACATTCAGTTGTATTTGGAAATCAAGAATAGTGTTCTTCATCCCCCCTTTCAAATTACTTGATCTGATTATTGTTTCCTGAAAGCACTGTTTCTTTAGATGTGTGATGAGTTGTTTATTTCATTGATCATTAAAGACCCCATTGTCCCAAACACATAAAAACCATTATTTCTAAGTTACCAAGCATCCTTAGCCTACAACCCTAAGGAGTTTCTTGGAGTGATAACACATTGAAGACTAATTATCTAAGTTCAAAAAACTTAGACTTTTATGTATAGACTGCAAAGTAGATCTAGAGGAAGATCGATGCATATATGTTATTCTTGCTAAGATTGGTAGTGCATATTATGTTTTTTCATCTACCTTTTATCCCATTAGAGAAGCTCTAGGGAGTGCTTATAAAGAACCCTATATTGAGTCAATTTTTTGTTATCTGATTTGAGAGCAAGATAAGCTTGTGCAACTTGGATTGATTAGCACTACAGGTACATCCAACAAAGTCTTAGTGGTATAGAAGAAAGATAAATCCAAGAATCCAAAGAAACAACATTCTCACCACAACAAAAAGAAAAAATGGGTCCCAAACCCTCTCCGCCAACTTCTGCTCCTAATGGTGACAAAGGAGAAAAATAAAAAAGTATGAAGACTGACATACATTACCAATTTTTTGGAAATGATGGTCATGTAAAGTCTAAATGTTTTAAAAATATGGAAGGGTTAGAAGAAGCAAAGAAGAAGCACAACATTGGTAATGATTCTTCTTTTTCTTCTTCTTCTTCTTCTTCTTCTTCTTATTCTCAAGGACATGCACTTTTTTCTTTTGTTTTCTCCTTAAATTAAACTTATACTTCTTATCCTAATGAGTGGCTTATTTATTATGGAGAATATTATCATATGGCGAAGGATAAGGCCTTCGTTTTTGCTCTAAATGAATGTAACATCAAAAAAATATTTGTTGGTGATTATCGATATCTTATTGTTGTAGGGTCTGGAATAGTTCAGGTAGATAATGGTCATTTCAATTATGTATTATGTGTTCCAAGACTTTCCAACAAACTTCTATCATTGTATAATATCATTCATTCAGGTGAAGGTAAAACCGTAGAGTTGTCACCTCTCCAAGTTATAATCAAGGATTTAAAAGATCCTAAGCATGTCCTAGAAATTGAAATTGTTGATGATATTACTAGGTTGTATATGTTTGACAAATTTAGGTCATTATCTTTTCCATCTATTTTTGTTTCTCATATAAATGACTTGAGAAAACTTTGGCATGAATGGTTTCGTCATCTAAACTATCATTCATTGCAATGACTATGTAATCAACACATGGTGATTGGTCTTCCTCTCATTTCTCACAGAGATGGTGTTTGTTCCGGTTGTTTTCTCAACAAACATCATCGGAACAATTTTGACAAACATGCCTCTTTGCATGCCTCAACCCCTTTGAAACGTGTTCACAACATTTTGTGTGGTCCTCTTTCTTATCCTTCTTTCTCTAGGTGCAATTATTTATTAACTTTCATTGATGACTTTTCCAGACGCACTTGGATTTACTTCTTAAGACTTAAGAGTGAATTTTTTGAAAAGTTTATGGCCTAAAAGGCCCCTATAGAAAAACAATCTAGACAACAAATTCAAATATTAAGAACAGATAATGGAGGTGAATATGTGAAAAATAAATTTACAAGTTACTACACTTCATAGGGAATGAAAATGCAACATATTGTTCCATATACACCACAACAAAATGGTGTTGTTGAGAGAAAGAATCACGCATTAAAAGAAACGTCTAATTGTATGATCCAATCTAAAGGATTAAGTATTCATTATTCAATGGAAGCCATCAATTATGCAAATTACATAGTAAATAACACTCCGACAAAGGCTCTAAAAAATATAAAAATGGAAGAAGAATGGAATAAAATTAAGCCATATGTAATCTACTTCCATGTATTTGGAAGTGTAGCATGGGCTCACATTCCTGATGAGAAAAGGAAAGATTTACAACCTAAAAGTGAGAAGTGTATTTTTGTTGTATATTCTAAATATGTCAAAGGATATAGAATTATTCAACCTCATCCCAATGAAATTATTATTATAATAGAAGTTAAATTTGATGAAAATATCTTTCCCTATGAGCCTAATTAGATGTTTTTGCCATCTTTGTCCTATGATCCATATTCAAAATTTGTGCCATCTTATGTTCCTATTTTGGTTTCTTCTTCTTTAGATGATGACAATGAAGATGAAAATCCACCTATGTCTACTCATCTTCCTCCAAATGAGTCCATTGAACATGAACCTACAACAACACCAACACCACCACTTCTGATATGGGTCCGTTCAACATGAGAAGTAGTTGGTGATCTTCTCGGTGATCCTTCAAATCATCATTGAACTCCTTCACAATTCCAGCAATACTTTTCTCTTTTAGCTCAATTTTCAAAGACTTATGATCCAAAAACATTTGCAAAAAGCTTCATGTTATCCATATTGGGACACATCAATGAATGCAAGGTATTTATGTTTAATGGTGAACAATACTTGGGATCTTCTACCTCTTCTAAAAGAAAGAAAGCTTGTCAGATGTAAATGGATCTATAGAACTAAGTATGCACCAGATGGAAGTGTTGCAAGACACAACACCCAATTAGTTTAGAAAGGGTTCTCTCAGTTTGAATGCATTGAATATAATGAAACGTTTTCCCATATATCCAAAATTAATTCCATCCTCCTTGTTCTATCCATTTTTGCCTCACATAAATGGGAGGTCCATCAGATGTATGTTAAATACGACTTCTTGCATGGGGATTTGCAGGAAAAAATCCACATGGAACAAGCTCATGGCTATGTCTAGAATGATTCCAGCCTTGTTTTTATCATTAAGAAATCTATTTATGGTGTTAAGCAATCTCCTCGATATTAGTATGCCAAAATGGACAACTTTCTTCTTGACACTGGATTTTCTAGATGTCATTTTGACCCTAATGTCTATACCAAGAAAGTAGGAATCCATATCATAATACTTTTTCTTTATGTTGATGACCTTATCCTCACTGGTAGTGATCCTAAACTTTTAACCCATGTAAAATCCATCCTTAAAAAGAAATTTGAAATGACAGACTTAGGCCATTTGCATTTTTTCCTTGGCCTCCAAGTTTTACAAACCAAGGAAGGCATTTTTCTTTCCTAGTCTAAGTATGCATATGAACTTCTTCGTCACTTTCGCATGGAAGAATATAAACCATCCCCTTCTCCCTTCCATTTTGGAGTCAAACTTGTTTCCACTTGTACTTATCCCGAAGTCGATGCCACTTTGTACCATTAGTTACTAGGTAGCCTCTTATATTTGACTCATAACCAACCTAAAGTTTCATTATTTTTTGGTATTGTTTCCTGGTATATGAAAACACCTGACAAAATACATTAGAAAGTAGCTAAAAGGATACTTTGGTATGTCCGAGGTACATTTCATTTCGAGATACATTATATTTCGGGGGGGATTCCTTTATTGGTTGGTTTCACTAATTGAGATTGGGATGGCGACCCTGATGATCGAAATTCTACTGTAAGTTATGTTTTCACCCTTGTTTATATACCAAGTTGAGTGGATTAGTCTCAAAAAGTATGAAGTACAAGTTAGGATCTGCCTCACTCTTGGTAAATCCCATACTCTGCAAGTATCCATCAATCCCGGAATTCCATGCGATGTGTGCTTGTTTGAGACCATAAAAGGATTTCTTAAGCCTGCACACATGGAAATCCTTCCCATGTACCTCAAATACCTTATATTTATCTATATATACTTCTTCCTCAATGATCCTATTCAGGAAATTTGTCTTCACATCCATCTGGTGAATACTCCACCCTATAACTAAAGCAATAGAAATAATATCTCAAATAAAAATGTACCTAGCGACTAGAAAAAATGTCTCCTCGTAGTCTACTCCCTCTCTCTGAGAGAATCCTCTCAACGAAAAACTCGCCTTGAATTTCTCAATGCTTCCATATTCATGTTGAGAACTCAACAAACCCTTAAAAGTTCTTGGGAATTTTTGGGTACCACTTTCATTTTAATTCTCAAATTCTTTTTTTCTCTTTTTCAACTTCTTTACACCCTTTTGTTTGATTTTATTTCCTTGATTTTCTCAATTTATTGTTTTCTTAGATCATTTTTTAACCATAGACTAAGCCTGAAGAAAATCCCAAATGAGAAACCCACTTTTTTAAGATTGATCGACCATGTGAAAGGAGGTAGAACATATACTATTTCAAAATATAGTGGTTTTTAAATTTGGTCAATGAAGGCATCTGGTCGGGGGAATTGTGAGTATGAAATGAATGTTGGAATCGACTTAATGTCCTGAACCAATGGTTTTTTGTAGTGATTAACGATCAGGTCATCGATGTTTTCCATTAGGCAATAGTAATATGTGTTCATTTGCACTCAAGTGCATCGCCACCGGGTCTTCACTTAGTGAACCTGTTACATAACATCCACATTCATGGGATAGAAAATAATACCCCTAATTTCACTATATATTGCTAAATGCCTCTAAAAATCCTTTTGTTGAGTGCCCCCCACCGCGCCCCCCCTCCGCCCCCCCCTTCAATACATATTTCCAATAAAAGAAACCCCCATTTTTACTAGATACCCCTTTTTATACCCCACAATACCCACATCCACCCCCAATACCTACAATATGTTGACTCTATTTTTCACAATTAAAAAACCCCCTTTATGAATGAACATGATAAGATATTGCTCATCAAGGTGAAGCTCCCATGTTCATTGCCTGGCGAGACAATCAAGTGTCAAAAAAAAAACCCCAGTCAAATAAGTAATGAAAAATGTTAAACTAATGCCACAAATCCTTAAAGAATATCCACCATTTGTAACTTACCAAACCATCCACAGGATGGTCATGCTACTTCAAAACACACTTCAAAACTGATTTTGAAATTCTGATAAAAAATATTTAATAAAGAAGAATGAAAGGATCACATGCAATGATAGAGATTCATGCTACAACATAAAATAAATGAACAATATGTCATGCACAACAATAACCAACCAGCATGCATAATATAAATATGAATTTCAAAGATAATAATTAATACATAGAGGAAATACATATACAAGTAGAGAAACACATACGAAAGAGCGCTCATACTTATTAAAACCAATCACCAACTAACTGCAGACCAAGGATGTTCCACCCAACCATAGAATTTGTTGTTCCAAGTCTCAATAGGAGGTCACCCCCGAGCCAGGGCTATGAATCCATAAGGACAGTTATAGGGTGTCACTCAGCTTCCCAAACTAGTCATCACTTAAGCTCTCATAGGTTTCTCAACACAAAACAATCCAAAGTACACAAACTCTCTTCTTTCCAACATGCACAACCCAAGAAAATGGACCCCCTTCTTTGATACACAGTCCCTCAGGTTATCCACCTCCTTATAGGGCTCCAATGCATCTGGTCAAGAATCTCCATGCTGAGACTCTCAATATTCACAGTTGTTAACAAAGTTTAGCACCTGCCAATGCGTCTCAGGAATACAAGCACTAATTCATGGCTGGAATATATCAGTGGTTACTATAGAAAACAACCATGACTTCCTTCCTCCAACAATTTTTTGTTCTTTTCTTTTCCCCTAAGCCAAGATCAAGAATGAATGAGTGATAACGAATGAGCAAAGTGAATAAAAGAGTGAATAGAGTGAACCTCTCAACAACCACATGAGGTGTTTATATATTTACATGAAATCAAGAACCATATGGCCTTTCCCCAAGAAGCTCATGTAATTGTTATTCTCCAATAAAATGAAAATGGGTAAATAAAACATAAAATAAATACTTAGCCCCTTAAGCCCCCTATAACTCTTTTCCTTGTCCGTCTTGCGGTTAGCAATGTATTTTATTATTAATAACAATCAAAGCATTACATTTCCTAGGGAATCCAACCTCTTTTAATTGTTTGGGCACTCCATCCTTTCTTAAAATAAACAAAATACATTATTTTATCTAGGGACTCAAAACCGGGGTATCACATTCCCCTCCCCCTTATTTTGGAACTGTCCCTAGGACATATACAAAACATAAATAAAAAATTCAAAATTATTCAAAAAGTCATTGGTACTCTTCCCACATGGAATCTTCATTCTCCCACGTAACATCTTCAGGACTGTAGCAAGTCCACTGCACTTTTACCAGTTCTATGATTTTATTCTAGAGCATTTTGAATTTTCTTTCTAATATACACATTGTTTGGACCTGAAAGTCTCCTTCTGGATCCACGTGAATCAAATTCCAATCAATAACATGGTTATGGTCATGTACATACTTTTTCAGCAAAGAGACATGAAATACAACATGTATGTAGGCAATGCAATAGGCAATGCAAGCATGTATGTAACTGTCCCTATCCTACCCAATTTCTCAAATGGACCATGAAATATGGCTGCTAGCTTTGTACAACTACCCAACTTCAATGAGCTCTTCTTCAACTTCAATTTCAAAAACACATGCTCTCCCACTTTAAATTCTCTAGCTCTCTTATTCTTATATGCGTAACTATTTTGTCTCTCATGTGCTACCTTCACATTCTAGTTAATCTTAACCATCTGGTTTTCCATATCCTTGATCAATTCTAGCCCAAGTACCACTCTATCAGCTAGGTTATCCCAACTCACTAGGGTATTTCATTTCATACCATATAAATCTTGAAATGGGCTCATTTTCAATGAATCTTGATACCCATTATCATAGGGAAAATCAACCAAGTGCAAGTAATCTTCCCACTTAGATGTCTTATCCATCACGTACATTCTCAACATGTCCTCAATCACTTGGTTGAATATTTTTGTCTGCCCATATAATTGTGGCTGGTATGTTGTGATAAAGTTTATATTTGTACCAAATCCTTTAAACAATCCCCTCTAGAATTTTGAAGTAAAATTAGTATCTTTGTCTGAGACAATTTCCTTAGGTATCCCATACAACCTAGCGATCTCCCTCATGTAAATTTCTGCAATATTGTGTGTTGTATGAGTCATTTTTACAGGAACAAAATGAGCAACCTTTGTCAATTTATCCACAACTACCATTATTAAATCATCTTGCCTTGTTTTCCTAGGAAACTTAGTTATAAAATCAAACCCATTGGGTGTCTATGCTCAACCTTCACTCTCTGACATTCTATACATCTAGAAAGGTAGTCAACAACATATTTCTTCATTCTTGGCCAAAATAATTGGCTTATTACTGTTGCAATTGTTTTCTGGTAACTAGGATGTCTGACATATGGAACATTATGCATTTCTTTTAATACCAAATTCCTAATTTCTCCAGAACTAGGAACATAAATTATATTTTTACGCATAAGTAATCCATCTTCCTTCATCTCATATTATTTAATTTTCTACTGTACATTTTCCTATTGTCATCTTTCTTTTACTTGTAGGTAATGTTGATATGGAACAACAACATCTAAAATTTTGATCTTCAAAACTCACCGATGCATATTAATGGTTGTAGCATGCATGAGATGTACTCTTCTACTGAGTACATCAACAACTTTGTTTTATTTTCCTTTGATATGCTTGATTTCAAAATCATATTCACTTAAAAATTCCAGCCATCTTGTCCGCTTGACATTCAAAGTTGGTTGTTCAAAAATATATTTCATACCACTATGGTATTTTCTTAATTCAAATCTATTTTCCATGAGATATTGCCTCCAGATCTTCCATGCATGAACAATGGAAGAAATCTCCAAGTCATGTGTGACATATTTCCTCTCATGTTCTTTAATCTTTCTGGACTCATAACCAATGAAATGTCCATTTTGGGTGAGGACTCCACCAAGTCCTTCCTTGCATTCATTTGTACAGACCACGAAACTTTCATTTGGGTCAACAATCATTAAAATAGGTGAACTAGTAAGTAATTCTTTCCAAAAAATAAAGTTCTCTCACACTTAGTTGTCCATTCAAGTTTAATTCCCTTCTTTTACAAAAGAATGATGGGATGAGAAATCTTAGAGAACCATGTTATAAATATTTTGTAGTAACCAACTAATCCCATAAAATATATGACTTCTAAAACATTCTTGGGCATTGGCCACCTCTAATGGATTCAATCTTCTATGTATCCACTGTTATACCTTGTTCTGAAATAATGTGTCCGAATTAAAGGATCTATTATTGGTAAAAATAATACTTACTAAGATTGGCATACAATTGATGTTCCCTCAACACTTGCAAGATGAACCTCAAGTGATGTTCATGCTCTTCCTCTAACTTAGAATATATAAGTATGTCATCCAAGAATACCATGACAAAGTTATCCAAATTATTTCTAAATATGCCATTCATTAAGCACATAAATACGGTTGGTGCATTGGTAAACTCAAATGGCACCACTACAAATTCATAATGCCCATACCTGGTTCTAAAGGTTGTCTTATTGATGTCTTCTTCCTTGATTCTTACCTAGTGGTATCCTAAGGTTGAAAATATATTTTCCCCTCTTAGTTGATGAAAGAGGCCATGAATTTTGGGTATAGGGTATTTTTTCTTCAGAGTGGCTTTATTCAACTTTCTAAAGTCAATACATAGCCTCAATTTTGCATCCTTCTTTTTGACAAAGAATATTAGGGCTCCCCAAGGTCAAACATTTGGGTGTATGTACCCTTTCTTCAACAATTATTCCAACTACATTTGTAATTCCTTTAATTTTGGTGTACTCATTATGTAAGGAGTATTTGATATTAGGGAAGCTCCTGGTACTAAATCAATAGAGAAATATATCTCCCTCTTTGGTGGAAATCCTGGTATTTCTTGGAATACATATTCAAACTATTGTAGTACCAAAAAATATTTAAGGATTGGAACTTTTGACTTTTTTGGCTCCTCCACTTATTGTCTCTCTCTGGAACTTTTGTATATCTCCTCCCTATGGAAAAAATCCATAAGTTTCATCCAAATATGACTTAATATGCTCTAGTTATGGCCAAAATAAAACAAACAGGCAGTCTTTCCTTCGGGGAAATCTTCAACATCAATCGTAAAATCAAAATTATTCCTAATTGTTGACCTTCTTGTCCTATCAAGCCACCAAAATATACGGCTCAAATTCACTCAACTCCTTTCATCGCAGTCAAATTTCTTCTCTATCGGAGTCAAATTCCACTCTGACATATATACTCTGATGATGCATACTTTGACAGATTTGATGACCCTCGGAGTCAAATATCAATGCCTTTGCTTACCTCAATGTCTCTACTTGAAAGGGGGTTAACCCAAAACTCTTTTTCACACTAGGTATTTAGGTGGGAGCCACAAATATCTATGACTGAGATCACATCTCACCTGCTCACTGTTCTACAACTCAAATATATTCTCGGAGTCCCTTGTCATCGAACTCCTTTCCTACATCCTCTCTATGGGCCTCTGATATCCCTCCTCTGACAAACGACTGATATTTATTCTCGGTTTTTCATCGATCTATGATCCATATCACTTCTCAGAGTCTTCCCCATCAGAGTGCATCCACCTCGGTCATATAAGGTTACTCTGACCATCAGAATTCGATGACCCCACCACATCCAACGGTCTATATCTCTCATGTATACACCTTGATATATCAACGATCCTCATTGCTTCAAAGATTCTTCTATCAGAGTCCCATTGCAACATAGTTCTAGAACACTCTGATGACCTCATCCTCTCACCGACGACCATGATTATCTCACCACACCGAATGAATGGTCCAGATCGCCTCAACCCCAAAATGTGTTTTTTTCTCCACATTAATAGTCTGATCTCTCGATATCTAGTATGGTGGACCCCACAACATAAAATTTGGTTCCCGGTGTAAGATTTTGTAGCTCTCTTCATTGCACAAAAGTAAAGTAAGGTTCCCTTTTGTTAATAAACTAGTATTTCAAGCATTTCTTCTTGTTTGTGGGATAGAGAAATAATGTCCATTGCAGATCAACGGTGGAAAGTTCATGCAAAGGTCAAATCGATGGTTGTCAAGTGATGGTTTTCTTGTCAGGATTAACTATCACTTTTTCTTGTCTAATTGTGATTGAGGAAATTGTTGGAAGGTCAAGGTGTGGATAATCAATTTGGATTTGGTTTACAGGGGTGAAAGACATGGTTTATCCAACAAAACTCCCCTCTCTGACAATGTTCAAAATCCATTAATTGATTTCACTTCCATAACTTTTGTCCTATCATGTAGCAGGCCCTTGAAGGCTTAGTGTTGTAAACCAACTGCTCTGATACCAATCTGTAACATACCTAGCCACCCACAGGTTGGTTAGGCTACTTCAAAACACACTTCAAAACTGATTTTGAAATTCTGATAACAATTATTTAATAAAGAAGCATGCAAGACTCACATACAATAATCAATATTCATGCTACAACATAAAATAAATGAAGAATATGTCATGCAAAACAATAACCAGCTAGCATGCATAATATAAATACAAATTTCAAAGATAATAATTAATACATAGTGGAAATAAATATGCAAGTAGAGAAACACATAACAAAGATAACTCATATTTATTAAAACCAATCACCAACTTGTTGTATACCAAGGACGTTACACTAAACCATAGATTTTGGTTTTCTGAGTCTCAATAGCAGGTCACCCTCGAGCCAGGGCTATGAATCCACAAGGACAGTTCCAGGGTGTCACTCAGCTTCCCAAACTATTCATCGCTCAAGCTCTCATAGGTTTCTCAACACACAACAATCCAAAGTACACCAACTCTCTTCTTTATAGCATGCACAACCCAAGAGAATGGACCTCGTTCTCTACCACACAGTCCCTCATGCTATCCACCTCCTTCTAGGGATCCAATGCATCTAGTCAAGAATCCCCATGACAAGACTCTTTAGATTCAAAGTTGTGAAAAACTTTTATCACCTTCCAATGTGTCTCATGCATATAGACACTAATTCATGGCTGGAATATATCAATGGTCTCTACAACCAACAACCGTGGCTTCCTACCTCCAACAATTTGTTTTTATTTTATTTTCCCCCAAACTAAGATCAAGAATGAATGAGTGATAATAAATGAGAAAAGTGAATGAAAGAGTGAACATAGTGAACCTCTCAACAACCCATAAGAGGTGTTTATATATTTATATGAAATCAAGAACCACATGGCCTTCCCCCAAGAAGCTCATGTAACTGTTATTCTCCATTAAAACCAAAATGGGTAAATAAAATATAAAACAAATACTTATTCCCTTAAGCCCCCTCTCTTGTGGAATCCTACCCCCCTATAACTCTTGTCCTTGTCCATATTGCAACCAACAAGGTATTTATTATCAATAATAATCAAAGCATTACATTTCTTAGGCACTACAACCCCTTTTATTTGTTTGGGTGCTCCGACCTTTCATAAAAGAAACAAAATACATTATTTAATCCGGGGACTCAAAACCAGGGTACTACACCATCTAATCAAACCTTTAAGTCAATCATGGTTGTCCATTTGTTAACGAAGAATAATTTCTCAGACCTTATCCCATGTGCCACGTAAGATGCCACCTCAACTTCCATACAATCCATGTAGGATGCCATTTCATCATCCATATGAATACATCAACATGCCATGTCAACTTCTACATTTGATTTATAGCCACATCACTAGCCACATAAGATGCCACATCATTAAATTTAGTATGCGCATCATCAAGGCACGTCACTCATATTAGTACAAACTCATTGGTTGTCGAAAGGTTTCCATGAGTGTTTTTTGGAAGCCTCCACTCATATGCACCAACACTGACGAACTCATCGATCATCGGATAGATCGGCCAACCCATCCAATTGTGTCTCCAATGTTCATGCTTGATGTTCTTTCAATATAAAGAAATTCCAACTATCCGATCAAAAGGGTGGACTAAATCTAGGCCATTAAATTACTGACCTTATAAATCATCCTTTCCTTGCAGTTTTACGGGGACTATCAACACGTCAACTTACCAGTATACCAACAAGCCATCAACACATCCTACTCTATCTACCAAATCAACCATCCATGTCACCAACACATGTGCTAAGGCTATGCTACAATTTTACGGTTTGGAACGTTCATCATCTAATCAACGTTGGTATTAAGCCATGAATGGATCGCTCACATCCCCTAAGCCTGATAAGCTGAAAGAACACCAAATAAAACACTTTGAAACTTATCGATGGTCACTTATTCACATCAAATCATCCATTAAATTTTGACGAAGGGTACACTCAGTGTATTAAATTCCATAAGACTACAAGATCTTTCCCCACGATCATAGATTTAGTAGACTAAACCACGTTTTCACCCAAATGTTTCCCATTGTTAACTTAGTGAATGTCAGTCATTGTTGTGTGCACCTACAAGATCTCCCTTAGTATTGATTTTAAATATTGTTGTTGTGTTTCACTTTTTTTCCTAGGAGAGTTACTAACCAGTGATCACACATAGAGCATTTGTTTTCACTCTTGCCAAGTTAGTTCTCTCCCACTGGTCTCTTTCATTTCTTTCTCTCCCATTGATTTCAAAGGTGAATTTACCTATCGAAAGGAATATCAATAGGAAGGAAAGGTGGGAGGAAAATGAATGGTGTTCAGTTGGTTAGTTCCTACAAAATAAAGGGGAGTGAGTGTCTCAAAAAGGTATATCATGGGAACAAGTAAGCAATGTTTCAGTTCCATTTGCTCGATGAAAGGTCTAATTAATTTTTTGTAAAAACATTTTTAAGAAAAATATTGTGGCATTTACTTCCCTTTGAAATGACATTTGCAGATACAATGTCCCCTATGTGAGATCTTGTGCTGAGAACCCCCAAGAATTCGAGAACCAAGTCTAGGGATGTTGAAGTCGGTTCAGTTTTGTGCCTCAACAAATAGAAGAAACCTCCATGTCTAAGAGCTTTGAACCTATTATCAGGATTCCCCCTAAGAATATTTTGACATTGGTGCCACTATTTGGGGACACTGAGCCATGCATAGAAGGCATGCAAAGTTTTCACATCGAACCTAGATAGTAGAAAAGTCACACAAACTTGCAAGAGAGAGAATAGAGGAGAAAAAGAATGAATTGTATTAACTATTTGAGTAAAATGGTAAAATACATGGCTAAGTGAATGTGCTATAGTAGTGATCTAGAGAGATCTAGACATTCACTGAGAGAAACTGATGTAATTTTCCACCTAGTCCTAGTTAAATAGTCCTTGCAATCATCAATTAACTAAGTCGCATGTGTGGAAGTGAGATAAAAACATGAAATAACAAGATATGCACCCTCTTTGCCACATGCATGAGATATGTGCACTAGTAGTGAGGAAATCGAGGTGAACGTGCAAGTGTTTGTGATAAAATCGAGGTTTCCATGCATGAGTGACTTCCACTAGTCTAACTGAGGTGTAACTGACTCCGAACTGAAGAGGGAAGATGCCCTATTTTGTAGGAGGTGCCCTAATTTATAGGGGAATATTCTCATCTATGGAAGCACCCTCAACATTGGATTATCAACCTTAGAAAAATAATTACCTAGGTGAATGTGTAATATCTCCAACACCCCCCCTGAACACTAATACAGTGTACATGATGAATGGGTCCCGAAAAACCTCATGGGAAACCCCCCCCCCCCTCAAAGTACAATGCATCAAAAATGAAGAAGGAACAAACATAGTTTCTAATAAATTGTGTCTTTCACTCTAAGATGATCGCACAAGAAATGGAACTTCTTCTTAGTAAATGTCTTGGTAAATATGTTTGCAATATTTTTGGTGTATGGAAAGTACTGTAAATTGAAGATCCTTTCAAGTACCATCTCTCTGATGTACTGCATATGGATATCAATGTGTTTGTTCCACTGTCACTGCACCGAGTCTCTGTAAAACTTGAGAGTACTTTAATTTTCACACCAAATTAAATTCGGATGATGAAACCGGATTCCAAGCTCAATGAAGAAGTTATGAATTCAAAGTGCCTAAATAGTAACGTTGATCGCTCCTCTATACTCAACCTCTACTGACGATAGAGAAATAACTGATTGTTTTTTTCTGAACCAACAAATGGGACTGAAATCCAAATTAAGAATGTACCTAGAAGTGGACTTGCGATATGTGTTATCATCATCCCAATTAGAATCAGTGAATCCCTTGAGATCCAATGCACAACCTGTTTCATAGTGGATCCCATAACCTATGGTGCCTTGAACATGTCTAAGGATGTGCTTGGAAGTCTTCTAGTGTAGCTCATTTGGCTCCTGCATGTACCTGGAAATTTCCCCTACTACATATGAGAGATCCGATCAGGTGTAAGTGATATATATGAGTCTCCCCACAAGCTATCGATACAAGTTTCTATCCACCATTGGTGTATCCCCACCATCCTTCAGACGTACCCCAAAAAGAAAGGGTGTGCTTATTGACTTGCAATCATTCATGTAGAATATAACCAAGATATCCTTGACATACTTAGTCTAAGATAACTTGATTCCTAAAGCATCCTAATTGATCTCGAGACCAAGGAAATAATGTAGTGGACCCATGTCCATCATATAAAAACTGTTGTGCATAATGTATTTGACTGCAACAATTGATGAGGCCAAACTTCCTCTAATAAAGAGGTCATCAACATAGAGAACCAAGATCAACAAGGATACTAAGGTTCTCAACATGTAGACATCCAAATTTTATTTGCATATAACAAAATGATGAGAAAGAAAGTAGGCATCCATCTTTTCATACCATGATCTAGGTGCCTTCTTGACACCATATAGTGACTTTTTCATTCGACATACTAAGGAAGAGTTTTGTATGAACCTTTAGGGTTGCTCCAGGTAAATATCCTTGGATATATCCCCATGAAGAAAGGAATTCTTCACGTCCATCTAGTGAACTTCCAACCCCTTGGCTATTGAAATGGAAATGGCCAATCCGATGGAGTCCATATTTTCTATGGGATAAGAGGTCTCATAATAGTCTACCCCATGGATCTACTGAAAACCTTTGGAAACCAGTCTTCCTTATACATTCTCACATGTTTGTATGGTTCCTTCTTGGTCTTGTAGACCCATATTCATATGACAATATTCATGTCTAAAGGAAGTGGAACCATATCCCAAGTCTGGTTCTCAAAGAGAGAGTTGTACTCCTCTTGCATAGTAGCTTCCTAGAAGGGATTCCTTGTAGCCTCTACATATTTATGTGGGTTTGAAGATAAAACCATATAACAATGCATGGGAATTACTAGTTTGGTAGCTATGAGTGCATGAGGAGGATCCTAAAACTAAGACCTTGTGCTCCGCTGATCTGTTGGATCCCCCAAAAGGTCTCTTGTTTCTTGTAGGGTGGTTTGTGCCCACTTGGGAATCAGTGGTGGATAAGCATCTAAATGCTCATCACCTTCTGAATCATATTAGGACCCTAAATATGAACCATGATCTGAGTGAGTGGACTCATCATCATTCATGTCTGGTGCAGTCAACGGTATAGAGGTATCTTCATGTGGTTTTGATGGTGCATGCATGGGAGTCTCCTCAAACTGAACACTACACTCAATTATTATCCTATCAATAGATGGATCAAGTAACATTTAACCCTTCACACCATTTGAATATCCTATGAATATGCATGTGGTACTATGTGGATCTAATGTTTTCCAGGGTAGACAAGCCCATGCATGCGATCCAAATATTCAGAAGTGGGTGACTTTTGGTTTTCTACCACTCCATGCCTCAAAAGGAGTTTGGTCCTTGACAAATCTATGAGGAGATGTGTTTTTAATGTGGTTAGCACAGTTAAGTGCCTTAACCTAAATCTTGGGAATTAGAAATCTTGTATGTAATATGTAAGTGGCCACCTCCTACTACAGAGTGTAAGGTACTATGTGTTGCAGCTATATAACTTCCTATGAACAAAGATGTTGGACATCTAAGTTCACATATTCCCCCCCATTGTCTGTGTGGGGGATTTTGATTTTTCTCCTGAGATGAGTCTCTACATGTTCTTTGAAGTATTTGATATGATAAAAAACTTTTGAATTATTCCTGATAAAATAAAACCAAGTGTATCATGAGAAATAATCAATAAATGTAAGCATGTGCCTCACTTTGTTGATGGACAGATGTAGAAATGGTCCCATCAGATCATTGTGGATGAGTTCCAAAAGAGAGGAGGCCCTCCAAGCCTTCCCTTTCTCAAAATTATCTTGAGGATGTTTCCCAAGAATGCATCCTTGACAAACTCCTTTTCAAAAGTGTATGTTGGGCAAGTCGATGACCATATCTTCTTTGCATAGTTGCTACATCTATTTGAAGTGTAGATGGAAAAATATCTCGCGCCATAATCTACCAGTATCATCAACATGAATTAGTCGTAAATCAGAATCAGATTTAGCAATAAATTTACTGAAAGTATAGAAATGAGATATGTTGTTTATGTCACCAACAACAATTGTGGAGTTATCATTCATATCAAATATGGTTATGGAATCAGGTGTGAACTCCACCCTTTTTCCTATAATAGAATATGTTATTTGATAAATAGAGAGAAGATATAAGGAGTGTTTTGGAACATGCAATACGTTCTCAAAACTTATGTGTTGGACTTCTACTCTCTCTTGGCCAATGACCTCAAATGGGGTATCATCTCTCATGAGGATGGAAGGACCTGTGCATGCATAAATATAAGATAAAACATTTTTTGTTGCTGCCATATGATGGGATGTGCTTGGATATAAGATCCATGCATCAGGATAAGATTTAATGGCAATCAATTCATGATATTTTCCTCATTTTTTTGGTGCTTGATCTTTTGACTTCTTCTTGGCATCTTTGAGAATGTGATCCCCAAGGTTTTTCTTTTGAATAATATGTTCCATTAGATCAATATGGTCCTTCATCCATGCCAATTTAGGATGATAGACGTGGTTGTAGGAACTATGTTTTTTCTTCCCTTTCTTTTATTTTACACCTTTGGAGCCTAAGTAATCATCGAAGGGTTTGGAGTACCCTTCCTTATTTGGATCTTCATTCACCTTTCCCTTGGGTTTTTGCTTGGAATTTGAATTGGAAGTATTGCTTCTATAATGCACAACAAGTGCATGTGAATGAGATTATCTTACTCATGTGTGAGGGCTTCAATAAATTGATCCAATGTCAAAATTTTCTAGGTTTCTCTTGAAGTGAATCTATTTGTATGGAACGATGAGAAGAAAACGACATAATATTGACCAAGTTTTTCCAAGATAGAAAGGATTAATTGATTGTGTTGAATGGATTTTTCTATTCCAAATATATTTAAATGAAGGAGGAGGGACTTGAAATTTGAAAATAAGTCTTGTATTTTATCAAAGTTCCTTGGATCTAAGGAATTCATCTCGACCTTGAGCACATGGCCTCACATTTTTTCCTATTTACCAAAGCGATCCTTCAACTTTGTCCAAGTCTCATCTAGTGTGGTACAAGCTTCAATGCGAAACAAAATCTTGGGAAACACACAAAAGAGGCCATAGGAATTACCCATGTGGTTGAGATACCTATTATTCTCAATAGTAGAAGTTGGCTCCACCTCTCTAGCCATGGTAATCCAATACAAGCCTCTGCATTTGAGTAGATGCAGGATTTTTAGCTTCCACTCGAAGTAGTTATGAGGCATGAGAAGTATTATCGGTGAGTAATCCATATTTTCTAACTGCATATTCCTCATGTACCTACAAATATAAATGATTATGCACTTTCTCTTATAAATCAAGGCTCTGATACCATGTGAAGTTGTCACAGTGAACCTAGCTAGTAGAAAATTCACACAAGCTTGTGAGAAAGAGAAGAGAGGGGAGAAAAATAATGAATTGTATTAATTGTTTCAGTAAAATGGTAAAATACACATGATATAATCTACATTTCTAATTGAATGTACCATAATAGTTATCTAGAGATATCTAGACACTCACTGACAGAAACCGAAGTAATCTACTACCTAGTCCTTGTTAAGTAGTCCATGCAATCATCAGTTAACTAAGTCACACATGTGGAAGTGAGAGAAACACATGAAATAAAAATATATCCACCCTCTTTTCCACATTCATGAGATATGTTCACTCCTAATGAGGAAATCGATGTGAACATGCAATTGTTTGTGATAAAACCGAGGTTTCCACACATGAGTAACTTCCACTAGTTTAATTAAGGTGTAATTGACTCTGAACTGAAGAGGGAAGGCACCCTATTTTGCAGGATGTGCCCTAATTTATAGGGGAATATTATCAAGAGAGAATATTCTCATCTATGGAAGTTCCCTCAACATTGGATTATCAACCTTAAGAAAATTATTACCTAGGTAAGTGTGTAATATCTCCAACAAGGCAGAGCCTCCACCCAGGTGCCAATTCCATCTTGGAATGATTTGTTTACTAAGTTTAATAATGAATACTACCTTTATTCTACCCCCCATAGTAACCTTGAACTCAAGGTAGTAGATGATACTATTTTCCCATCAATTAAGAAATATATACTACACTATGTAGTCTCAAGAGCCCCAGTTATTCCATGCATGGAATTGGAAGAATGGGTTATTAGTCACATTGATGCCCAAAATTGTAATATTTTCAATGAAAAGGGATAATGTATTAGCTATTTTCTCCCTCAATATGTCAGTACCTATTATAAATTCCCAAAATCTGACAAGTCTCTCACCAAAGAATTTTTAATTTCCTTCTATGAGAAGTACACCACTAGAAGAATAGTGGGAAACTAGTGGAAGGAGGATAAAAAATTTGTCAAAAGATTCTTAGGGAGATATGCCATCACTGATCAGAGATAACCCTACATGTATGCCATGGTTATTATGTTCATATTGTATGGGGAAAGATATTTTTCCCAATTTTCTAAAGCTTGGTTTCCATTGGTATACCATGTAATTATGTGGGGGAGAAGGTTTAATTGGGAAGGTATAGTTTCCAAGAAAATTATCCTAAGGATTAGTCAAGCCCACTCACCTCAGCCTAGCACTCCCCCTTCATTTCACATGGTATATTTCATCCTGGATGTATTGTGTGCCAAAAATACCTTCCCAAGTTTGTCACCCAGCTGGTAGGTCTCTGAGCTCCCAATATATGTGTATTTTAGCATGTTATGGGAGAACAAGTATAAGAATTTTTACTCCCAGATTTATGACTTCTTCGTGGCTAGGATCTACTTTTTAATCTTCAGGAAAGAATTCCCTATGTTTTCCAACCAAGAAAAAAAGATCCTGACATGCATAGGAAATTGATATCTAAAGGAGAAACACACATACATTCGGATTTATGGGGTCACCAGTCCACCTCACATGTTTCCAATTTATGTACTTCATAGGCTTGTGGTTCGAGAAATATTCTACAAGTCTATTATGTAGGGATTCAATGCCTCCTTAGTAAATGAAAATAAGATTATTTTCATCCCTAATGGTTTCCAAGTGGGATATTATGTAGTAAAGGATGCAAAGAAAGAGGGACATGCACATCTAGAATATAGATTCATGACTGGTAGATTGAGGAAGAATGACCCCAAGGGTTTGGTTCTTAGGCATGTTGAACGTGTATCCTTAAGTTGGCTATATTCTCATGAGAAATGGAAAGAGGAGTTGTTCACTGAGGATTCCTAAGACGGGCTGGAGGTAGAAAATATGAAATCTAACCTGAAAATAACTATTTTTTCCTCCCTATATCTTGTGGGAAAAAAAAAAAGCTCAATCAAGGAGCCTCTTCAAACAAGGAATATTACAAAAAGAAAAAGAAAGAGGAAGAGCGGATTAAGGCAGGGAAGGATAAAGAATCCCAACAAGTAGACAATGAAAAGTTTCAGAAAGAGCAAGAAGAAGAAATTAGGTTGCAAGAAGAACCGAGAAAAAAGGATGAGGAGGATGCAGCTAAGAAATTGCTTACAAAACAAAGAAAGAAGGTAGAAAAGGAACAAAGGAAAAAAGTGTACATAGAAAAGAGGGAAAAGGACCAAGAGAAAAGGGATTTTCTATAAGAAGAGGAGTTAAGAAAAAAACAAGAATAAGAACAAGTCGATGAGCTAAGAAGGATTCAAGAAGAAGAAGAAAAACAAAAGAAGAAAGAGGAGTTGGATTAGATAGAGAAATAAAAGGATGAACATGAGTAGGAACTCAAGAAAAATCAAGGAAAGTTTGCCACTGTGGTGAAGCCTACTAATGTGATTTATTTGATAAAGGATGAAGAATACATGATCAATTATATCATCCCCATCATAAATTAAAGTACAAATAAAGATGAACCCCCAACAAACCTAGTGGGAGAAAATAAAATGGTAATAGTCAATGACAACAATGAGAAGGATACTCACTTATACAAAGAAGAAACTTGAAAAGATAGCAATGAACAAGGTCAATGTCCACTTGGCAGACAAGAATAAAAGGTACCCTTTCCTAGAATCTAGGGATGAGACATAGATGTTCAAGACACTCATCCAAATAAAGATGGTAGGAAAATACATAATGCAAACAATGGAAATGGTACAGGTGTTGGGGATGCAGAAAAAAATCAGGAAAACAAGGAAGACATCAAAACTACTCCTGAGAAAACTCCAGACAGGGATAGTGATGTTGAGAATCTAGATGAGATCTTATTGGATGGATCATCGACTGAGGGGGACAAGAAGGGAGAAGAGACTCAAGATAAACCCCAATATACTTCCACAGATGAAGCCAATCCTAGTGAGCAAGAAAAAAATGATTATAAGGACTCTCCAGAAAAAGAGAAAACTCAAGATCCTATCTCAAGAAACTTCTATACTCCTGGAAGTGTAAGTAACATCTTGTCTTGGGGTGATCATCCCATCCCTCAACCAGTGGAGGGACTGGTTGATTTAGAGTATTTCACTTATGAAAAAAAGAGGATATCTATTGTAAGAAGGACTCAAAGGAAGAGAAAGATTACACTAGACAACAATGTATTATTCACCTCTGAGGAGGTAATTATAGATACAAAAAAGGATAAGATGGGTCATCTCTTTTCAGTAGGTCTGTCCATCTACCATGCCTCACTGGAAAAAGTAGTAGAAGAAGAAAGAAAATTGGAGTAAGCCAGAGAATAAGTGGCCTCCCTCAAGCATCAAGTACAATATTACCAAGAAGCTAGAGGGGTGGAGAACTTGAAGAAATACTTGTTGGAGTAGCATGACAAGAGCCTTAAGGTACATGATGATTTTCTTATGAAAACAATGGCTCTACAATAGGAATACTTTGTGTTCAACATTACATACAAGGGGGTGTTTAGGTGGGCCGAAAAGGGAGCCATAACGTTGGATAGAGTCAAGTTCCTTAGAGAAGTACAAATAAATAAGGGAGTTGAGGACCACAACATAGAAATATTGTTGGATGAGAAGATATATTAGATGCATTTGACTGCAAAGAACTGGGAAAATATTGTGGAAGAGTTGAAAGATAAATTTGAAGAAGAGTAGGAGCAATGTAATATTGTGTGGGAGAAAGTGAATCAGATGATGGCCAACCTTCAATTTCCAACCTTCAGTTCTCCTATTGATTTTAGTCCGATAGAAAAAGTATTGACAAGTTTACAAAGAGAAGCCAACAAGTACAAGGAAAAGGTCAATAAGATAATTGTAGTGGAAAAGGGACACGTGCAGAGGTATTTCATCAGTTAGATTAAGATCATTGATTGGTTGGAATAGTTAACCAACCAATTTTGGAACAACAAGCATGCGTTGATCATGCCGATGGACCAACACCAATTTTTGTATGGGGAAAATTGTGCCAAGATTTTCTCTTAGTGGGACAAATACCTGGACGAGCACACGAGTCCCAGAAATCCCAAATCACCCTGAGTCGTCTTGACTAAATTTATTGTCTATTTATTTTTAGCCACCAAATTGCTATTTTTAGTTTGTAAAAGTTTGTATAAATAAAAGGGTTCGCCCCATAGTTAAGAACCTTTGGAAATATTTTTTTTGGATCATTTTATTGAAGAACTATTTTTTGCAATTAATAGAGAAGCTCCTCTAGAGCCCAAAAGTTGGATTGAACCATTTTGCGTTTGTCGATCAAAGAGTGGATTTTTCTATGCTCAATTTTCATGTTACTAATGTATAGTGATATTTTCCTTTTTTCCAAGTTATCCTGTTAATCTTGGATGCTACCATGGTCAATTTCACATATTATTTAGATATGTATCTCAGTAAGTTATTGGATTTATTTTGATGATCAATTATTATATAATTATTTCATGATAATTGACAAGTTTAAAATTAAACATTTATGTGCATGTTATATAGCTTCTTATTATATCTTTCCAGGAATTGTTTCTCGAAGATTTATAAATCAGTTGATTCATTCATTCTATATTTATATTTCTTATGAAAATTTATCTTTAAGAGAAATGTTTCATGTTTACATTCTTTACATATTTCTTTTAAGTGATCAGTTATCATAATTGTTTCTTTGAAGCCGCATGCAATTTCTATAATTCCTTACCCGAGAGGTTATCCCCTTGAGAAATCCTTTGTAATGTTTAGTGATTTTGTTTCAAACATACACAAAACCAATTCCCCAAAAATAGAAAGAGAATAAAAGAGAGAAATTTGACAACTCTTAAATCCCATTGAATGTTTTTAGGCCATTATTCGGAGGATTATTCCATACCAAACAGGGAAGAGTTTAATTGTGTCTCATCCTCGGGTGAAACCCTCCTGTTGATTTAAAGGGAATCCAACCCCATCAACATTGCAACATGATTGATCTTGTAGAGATACTTGGAACTCACAACTTACTCCCCCTCCAATATCAACACTATGTCCCAAACATCATTCCTCATGATAGAGGTGTACTCCTCCACCATGGCATCTCACCAAACCTCTTAATCTTCCACTTCCTCAAAATTGGAAGGATCAACATCAAATATTCTACTCATAAGCATAATATAGTTAGGAAACTTACTATGAGGCCTGCTCTCCATGAATAAACTCATATGATCCTCTCATGCATCACTCTATGTCTATAATAACCACCTGGGTATCCTGACAGAATTGGAAGAGGATAATTCGCCCTCCCCACTTGAATTCTGACTTCCTGAACTAGAATCTACTTATTGCTTCTCATCCTTCAGAGCCTCCATCTCCTCATCCTCTGCTACTATCAATGACTCTTGATACTTCCTAGATGTCAAGTTCTCCTTGAACTTAACATTTCTACTCACAAATATCTTTTGTTGTGCTGATATGAAGATCCTATAATCCTTTGATGTCTTAATGTACCCTGGAGATATACCCTTTGGTACTGAAGACTCCATATTCATCCTCTTCTCCATAGAAACATCAATGTGTATTGAATAACCAAATATCCTCAATTTTCCTATATATGGCTTCACTCCTGATAATTCCTTTTCTAGAGTCTTGTCCCCAATATCCTGTGAGGACTCATGTTCTTCACACATACATTTGTGTTACATGCCTCTACCCAAAGAAATATAAGAACATTTTGGTCATGTATCATAGCCAAGTGGAAAAACTGATGATGAAATTGTTCTTTCTCTCCATAACCCCATTCTACTAAGGGTTCTATGAGACTGTCAAATCTCTCTTGATCCCTAACTCCTTGTAAAAACCCTTGAATTCATTGGAGGTATACTCTTCCCTATTATTTGAACTCAATAATTTGATATTCTTCCCTGTCTGATTCTCTACTTGAGCCTTGAACTCCTAAAACGGAATAAATACCTCATACTTGGTCTTCATAAAGAAGATCTAAGTTTTCCTGGAAACTTCATCAATGAATGTCACATAATATGATGCTCCCTAAACTGATTCTATTGACATTGGTCCACTCCCATCTTAATGTATAATATCCAAGATCCCCTTGGAACTACTCTTGTTTCATGGAAAAACAACCTTGGTTTTTTTTCCAAGTACACACCCTACTACTCAACAATGAAATATGGTAGACCAGTGACAATCTCCCTCAGAATAGGAAGTGCCCTATAGTGTAGGTTTCCCAACCTTCTATTGCATATCTCACATAGTTTATCACTGTCATGTACCAAATCTTGAAAAAGATTATCTTTAAACCTATATAATTTACCCTCTCTAACCCAATAACCATTGTTGTGTCTGAGCTAGATCCTTCTGGATGAATGAGTACCTCCCCTCTTTCAAAAGTAATGGAAAAACCCATGTCCTCCATAGATGATACTGAGAGAAAATTTTTCCTAAGTCCTGGTAAATAAAGCACATCATGGGAATCAAACAAACCTCATGACTTGATTCATAACAAAATGGTTCCCTCACCTTTCATTGCATACTTGGCATCATCACCAAGCTCCAAATGGATCCATGAGTGCTTCTCCGTGAAACTTATAAATATCTCTCGTGCTTTTCTCATATGATGAGATGCACCATTGTCCAAGTACCACACACTCCTAGTAGTTTTGTTGATGGAAAGGAAAGAAACTAGAGATAAATCACTCTTGAACTTCACATCAAACTCATCCAACTGAATTTCTATAGATGTTGTTACCTACTACTTTTTTATTCCTTTCTTCTTCTCTGGAATATGAGATGCATAATGTCCATTCTTATGTCATGTGAAGCACTTGATTTTACTCAAGTCCTTCTTCTTCCCTGGTTGTGAAGTACCTCCATCATTGTTACCCTTATTATTGGGAGCCTTTCCTTTTCCATTTCTTGTCTTACTAACAAGGGCTAGGTTCTAATCACTACCTCCTTTCTTGTTTCCTTTAGACTCCTCCCTAGTTTCTTCTTGGATACAATCATCCCATAGCCTTCTCCAATATGGGATATTTTCCTGAGCACATACTCCTTTGACAAATGGTTCCCAAGACTTTGAGAAACCATTCAGTGCCGCATTTACAAGTTCTACATCATTCACTTTCTCCCCAATAGCTACAAGTTGATCATGTACCTGAGTGATCCTCATGAAGTATCTAGTAAGATTGTCAGATCTAGACATCTACACCAATATGATTTTATTTCTTAAGATCATCTTCCTATTCAAGTTGTCTCTCTGGAATAAACCTATCGAGGCATCAAACATCTCCTCGGACAAGTGAGGAATCAACTGATCCTTTATTACATCCAATATTACCTTCTAGGATTTAATCTCCTTCTTCTTGTGAGCCGCCAAAGCTAGTATATCTATCGATGGAGGAACTACTTTTTCAAAAATATCCCAAAGATCAAATTCCTTCAAAACTAAAGTAACTCTTACTTTCCAAGATAGGAAGTTGGATGCTCTATCTAATATGTCTTCAAATCTCATACTTGTTGCTACCATCCTTTAGACTTGATAATCTATTATTGAAATTGCCCCTATAATTACCTATACAATCTTGTATGCACTTGTTACTACTACAACCTGCATATGTATGCACCTTTTTCTACTGAAACTCATGTTTTTATTTAGTATGAATGTTTCCCTGAAATTCATCCTTCAATTTTTTACTATTGGTTATAGATCTATTGAGATATCCTTGCAAATATAACATATTTGATTCTAACTATTGTGGATCCAAAATTTGGCTCCCTCTCAGCATAAAAGATTTGATACTATGTTAACTTTCTAATCCCTGCACCTAGGTAAATTTCTTACTAGTGATTTCCTTATTGTAAATCAAATTAGAAGCTTATATAACAAAATACACTTGTTGAAATAATTAAATGAAATAAATAGTGGAAGCAATACTTGAAAGAAAAAAAATCACATATACAATACACAAAGATATTCATCCCATCAACTAAGCTTATCATTCAAATAATTTCAAAGCTTATAAGCGATCCCTTATTGGGAGAATGGCCCACTGAGAAATACATAAAACTTTAGACAACTCCTACATCTCTATATGATTCCATACTTTCAAACTTTTTCAGGTGTATGTGACTTTCCTTAACAAAACCCATGTATGTGTGCATGTCTCCTCTGAAACCCACATACACGTGCACCCGGACTGTATAGAAAAATCCATACAATGTGACCCTATTTTTGTGGCTCCAATATGTTGGAACTCCTCACGACTTCCCTTGTTCTCTCTTCTCCCTAACCTATACTAATATCTAAATTAAAATTATTCTCCACCTATCGTAATCTCCCTAATAAAAATGCATTCTCTTCTCTTTCTTTTAAGTTCTCTCGTCTCCTCCTTTACTCTATCCTTTCTTTTAAAATATTGAGTTATGACCTATCCCTAATCTCCAAAGTGATTGATGCTTGAGATGAAATCTCACCTCACTTAAAATTAATGGCTAAGATTTAATTCACTACTGCTAATAACTTTAGCATTTCATTAAATAAACTCAATTAATAAATATAATCACTTTACTTTAATAATTCTTTAATTAAAGTAAATTACCAAGGTAGAAGGTTTTTGACAACTTCCACATGTCTAGGCACTTAGACCTGTGTGAAAATAGCTATATGATGCTACAAACATCAACATATTAATCACGGGTAGTTCAGACTCAATTATTGTTGCATTCAAGAATGCATTACATAAAAGTTTTCAATGTTTGACATGTGTCCATTACACTTCTTCCATGGTCTTAAAATCATCTAGGATGATTCAGGAATCAATTTTTCATAAAAAAAGTATGTTAGAGATCTCCTAGTTTGTTTAAACATGACCGATTATAAACCAACGACCACACCTTTTTTATCAGGGGTCAAGCTCAAGGATGGTAGGGATACACATTGGTGGATTACACCAAGTATATCCAACTAGTGGGGAGCCTTGTTTACCTCACTCACTCTCATTCAAGTATATTGTATGTAGTAGGAGAAATTCCCAAGTACATTCAGGAGTCGCATGAACTACAATGGAAAGATGTCAAGCACATCCTCCAATATGTAAAGGGTATTACCAGCCATGGGATTCATTATGTAATAGGTTGTACATTGGACCTCATTGGCTATATAGATTCAGATTGGGCCATCGATAACATAGATCACAAGTCTACTTCATGATATGTTCTTAGTTTGGGCTCCAGTCCCATTTGTTGGTTGAGTAAAAACAAATCAGTGATTGATTTATCATTAGTAGATGCCAAGTATACAGGAATGGTCAACATTACCATTCCTAAAATTTGGCTACAAAACTTCCTCATTGATCTTGGTATCTAGTTCCATTGTCCGACTATCATTTGGTGTGACAAACAAAGCACATTGAAGTTTTGCAAAGACCTAGTGCAGCAGTAGAGAACAAAACAAATTGAGATCCACATGCATTACATCAAAGATTTCATTCATTATGGGATCATTGACTTGCAGTATTGTCCTTCCTTTGAATATACTTTCGATATCTTCAGGAAGACTTTCACTGAGAAGAAATTACACTCTCCACATGACCTTCTTGGAGTGAAGGACACAATTGCTTAGCAATTGTCTTTCTTTTTTAGAATTGTATTTTGAGGGGCAGGGTTCCCCTTTTACCTCTTTTATAGTTTTCATTTTATGTAGATGCATTGTAAAATTGGTACCCAACATGGCTTCTTACCAGGACCCATTCATTGTGTACTCCCTAATAGTGTTCAGGGGGGTTATTGGAGATATTACACACCCACCTAGTATTTATTTTCCTAAATTTATTATTCTATGTTTAGGGCATCCTAGTTAGAGATATTCTCCCCTAGATGAGGGTGTGACCTCCTCTTCAAAAATTACTCATTTGTACGTTAGTTAGACTAATGGATTCAGGTCTTTATTGGAAACCTCGATATTATCCACAAGTGTTGCATGATCACCTTGGGATCATCACCAAGAGGGAAAAATCACCTTGGGATCATCACCAAGAGGGTGCACTTGACATGCATGAGGCTTGGAGGGTGCACCACATGTGTATGCATGACATCCTCTCCACTCCACTTGCCTAGACTAGTTAACTAATGACTGCATGGTCGGTTAACTAGGACTAGGTGGTAGTTCACTCTTGTTTCTATCAGTGTGTGTCCACATTTATCTAGATATCACTACTATGGTGCATTAGTTCATCCATGTAGAGTATATCAGTTGTAATTTTTTATTCTCTTGGTGTGGAATAAAATTCTTTCATTCTTTCTCCAATTCTACTCTCAACTTTGCAAGTTTGTTGTTCATTGTTTCTAGCTAGATTTTCTATGTAGGTTTCCGCCCAATTTCACACTCTTAATACATTACATGGTTGTGGGTGAATGAAATGTTATAATACTCTTTGGGAAAATAATATGAATATCACAACTACTCAAAGGTCCAAGAATTAAAGAGTGGTTGATATAATTCTCAATCGCCAAAGACATTGACCAAAGAGGACAAATAAAAACTATTGTGGGTGCATTCATAACTTTAAGGGAGTATGGGTGTGTCCAATTAATAAAACAATATTTAATCAATGATATCTCAAGTTGTGGAGTGATGTTGAATGGTTGTACGTGAACCATCATGATTTAAGTAAAAAAATCACTACCATCCAATGAGCACATTAACCCAACATTCCCATAGGTGAATAAGAGTTTTGTAGGAATTGAAATGTGGTTAGTCTTGGTGGTAGATTTCTATACACAATGTTTAACAAAAAATAATTGAGTG
Organism: Picea engelmannii; assembly: GCA_009831015.1. Taxonomy (NCBI): domain Eukaryota; kingdom Viridiplantae; phylum Streptophyta; class Pinopsida; order Pinales; family Pinaceae; genus Picea; species Picea engelmannii. Next base: position 415,630 of record ML778518.1, read on the forward strand.
AGTTTGAATAGAAATCAATCCAATGAAAAATATTTATGTGTGTATCTAATTTAATATAAATACACACATTATTCTCGAATTGAATCAAGCAATATAAAATAAAGCACACAATAATGAATTCACACAATAAGATAGATGTTTTTTAACCTTGTAAACCCAAATGGGAAAATGATCGATATTTGGGATTTTATTATTGCTTAGGAAATTATTATAAAGGGTGGTATGTGCACTCTCAATTGTGATTTTGATGCATTGTTACTCATTAGCAGTCTTTTGTCGATGGCTTTGGATCATAGACAATCTTCTTCTCATGTATGGATAGGTTCACTACCTTCTTCATCCTGTGATCTTCAAGTAGATTTCCTCTTTGAGATATACTCTTTTGTTGTTTCCCTTCTTCTACCTAAGCTTCGATTCTCCATTAAGTTGTCTCATCTCTTCATCAAACAACGCATCCTCTCTTATGGATTTTCCTTTGAAGACCAACCATCAAGGTGATTTTTTTCATCTTTTTGAGGCCTTTTGGCCTTTTATCTTCAAGTTGTTTACTAATTTAAATTTTTTCCTAATTTTAATTTAGAAAGTATGGATGAGGAAATATTTCATATCCATTTCGGATCAATGTCATTACTATTAACAACAATTGTCATGAAGGACACTTTAGTTGACTTCATTTTTATCTATTTTTTAAATTTAATATAAAAATTTAGAAATATTTTCATGATTTAATAGAAGATTTAATCAAACAAATTGGTGTACGAAATTAATCAAATATGACTTAAGATTGTTATCATGATTTAATATCCAATATGTTATCATTATTTATAACATTAATATTAAAAATGACTATATGTTTTTGGAATTACAATTCAAATTAAATGATTTCATATAAATAGATTTAAACATTATGTGGCATCTCAAATTTAAATGATTGATACATTTAAAATTTAATTTAAAATATAAGAAGTCATCAATAATGTTAATCATTAACACACACATAATACATTTTATAAATCAAACAACATCATATAAAAATACATAATATACATGAAAAACAATGTCAAAATCAATATATAATTCAAATATACATCTCAAGTCAAATATACATTGCAACAATATGTATACATGTCTACTAATGCTAGGTTTTCCACTAGAGCCAAAGGAATTAGTACCTCTACTACATAATAATGTAGCTATAGTTTGATAAAGATCTCTAGGATCTATTTTAATTAATAAAATCATACTATATTTAGGATTAGTTGTTGGTCCAATAAGTGGAGCAGTCGGTAGATTGGTGGATGGATTGGTGGGTACATTGGTAGGAGAAATTGGTGGTGTAGGTGGAGGCGGGGGGGGAATGGTGGAGGAAGAGAAGGAGGTAGATGAGTATCATCCTCAAATGTATATTCATATGAAATTTATGAAAGTATATGAATAATATGGATGAGCGAAGGGGAAGAGATGTGACCCATTTAATGCTACGACAATGATCCAAAGTAATAAAAAAATATCATAAAATAATAGCAAACCACCCCTGATTAATTTGGGCCTATGAAATAGACTATCTACATAGTACATCATAGGAAAATTGATTAGTAATGTGTAATCCATTAGTGGTATGGTGTTTTAGTGTTTTGATGATAATGCATAAGACCTAATCTCCTTTAATCCCAAAGAATGCAATATCATTTGGCCCCTAGTAACCTAGAAGTCATTGGGATCAATAACATCCACATTGGCATATATTTTAACATGTGAAAATTGAATCTCTCTTACAACACTAGATGAAAAATTATGGAGATGGGGAAATACCACCCCCCCCCC
>ML778518.1:417473-443235 GCA_009831015.1 Picea engelmannii
CCACTATTTATCCTAGTGATGAGATAAAAAACATCCTTTCTAGTTTGACACCATAGATCAAAACCAACCCTGAAGGCATGCCTACCATGATCTTAGCAACATATCAACTACAAAAATAAGTTTATGTTTCCCTTACAAGGGTTATCCTTCTCATAAAACTTTAGGAGGCAAACCTCCCTCAAAAGGAAATGACTCTAATGTGTGATAGGAATATCAGGAAGCATATCCCTCTCTCTCCTAGGATCCCATATATGCAAAAATATATATGGGTCAACCTATTGCTAGTGTGGTCATCCTTGATTATATAGTGAATGTGATATTGAATCCCACTAGTGAACCATAATGGTTTAGGTGCACTGGACAAAAAACATCCATTAAAACCTCCACCCCCTCACCTCCACTAGAAAATTTCACTAAAAACATAGAAAGGAGAAGTGGTTCTACTAAAACCTTTGCTAATTTGTGTTTTCCTTGTGATGGTACCAGGACCCAGGACCCTGCAAAGTATAATATTAAGGTTGTTGTATCCTCCTACATACTTTTTCACATTTTGATATGATTGTACTTTTGGGCGACAAATCCACCTACCGTAACAATGTCCAACAAATGTGCATATAACCATATATATACTATTTTTTATGATATTGACATGTATGTAAAATCAATGTGGATTGCATGAATGAATGTGTCTTTCATTTTAATGTATATTAATTAATTTGGTAATATAAGGATTTCAATAAAAATGGCATAGGTTAGAACCGGGAAAGACTTTCCATGAGCATGTGGGATTAATATGGAGAGGGAATATGACAACCTTGTACTCAGAAGAGACCTAGAGGATGAAAACTGTGTATAGGGAATCAAATAATGAATCATCAAAGATCTCTTTGATATATATCTTGGAGGAAGAAAAAAAAGGATCAAACATAGAATATGTTTTTGAACTTGAAGGAGTGTTATCAACAAAAGGGGAGCCAATGGCACATATATACAACAAAGACCAAATGTTCAACTTTGGTGCATATTTTGGGACCAAATAAAAAGCATTGGGGGCTTACTTTAAAGAAAAAAAATTAAATACATGTGTTATAAAAATTATCCATAAATTTAAAATTTACCAGATATTCTTTTCTTATTTTTCTAGTTGTAAATAAATTTAAAATTTACTATATTCTTCTCTTATTTTTCTAGTTGTAAATTGATTTATAAATATTGAAAATTCCTTTAGAATTTAATTTTAAAGTCCTCTTCCATAAATTATTTATTATTATATCAAAATATATAGTGAGAAAATTAAATACTCGGTGCATGAATTCATGTAGTATTTGTAACACTTATAATATCAAATTCAAGGAACTTTCATAGAGAAATCCAAGGGATGCTTCCCCATATTTGCGAATGGCATGTAATTTTACAATTTGATAATGGAACATAATACAATGATAATCATCTATTTTTTATATGATGTGGTTTATATGATGAGAATCAATCCACGTGGGCTAAGATATAATGATCCAATGTTGTAAATATGTGAAATGCATTGTAAATATGCCTAGTGTGGAGCTCAAAGCCAAGGAATAACTAGTGAATGCAGAGGAGTCCAAGTGATGGGATAGGTTTATAATGTGGTGGAAATACTTTCCATGATATGTTCATGTATATGTAAAAGCATGTGAAAATGAAAAATGCATAATAATATAATATCCACCAAAATAGCTAGTTGAAGGAGCAATAAGAGAACTATAATACCACAAGAGGGAAAGAGGAAAGGGGGTTGTTGGTTTATTTGACCTTGTCATTGTCCTTTGGAGTACTTCCCTTTCTTACCCATTATTCCTTACAAATTTCTCATCAATATTTGATTTATGGGTAGGAACTAAGTACATGTATCATGTCCTTGGGAAGATTGAGTGGTCTCATGCAAGAAAGTGTATTCCATTGTCTTCCTCAGGATTTCTAGGCATATTCTACCATGATTAGGATTAGGAAAGAATTCATGGGAATGGAGAGAAGACAAGCCCTCATGTTTGATGCTACCCCTGGTTTTCATGGTTTTTATGACAAGGAGTTTTCCATGAGTTGTTGCTAGTAAGAGCTCATGGAAGTTGCAAAATATTTCTATTGTAAATGTGGAAGAAAAGAGGATGGTTGGAGATAAGCATTGTTCTTGGATTTTCCATAATAGCTTAGAAAATACCTTCAAACTTTCAACCTTGTTATTTCTACTTATTGAATGTTAGAGGAAAAGTATTTTCTATTCCAGGTTATTACCAAAAGGTAGGCAACAAATTGAACTCTTATTGCACACATTGAAGAGCATTGGAAGGGAATGGCATTCTGAGGGACTATTGATAAAAGGAGTGGACATTTCTTGTGTTGTTTGGGGCAATGTAATAAAGTGATATGGTTGATTTAATGTCTAGAAGAGGGCTCGGTGAGCTCTATAGTGATCAGGTGGCCTATCATGAGAGTAATGGGTTGGGTTGAGTGATTTAAAGTAATGTAGGAGGTTCGTTTTCCCTAGTGGTATCATGGTATAGATTAGGTATGGAATCCATAGTTGATTCCTAAAATTGGATTGAAATTCACTCCTTAGAAACCAATTTGGTGGATATGGATTTACTTCAAAATAAGTATCCATGGTTGTTTTCTTGTGGAATTATTTTTTATTTTGCTAATGAATGGGTATTGAAAGAATTCAAAATATGCATTGTTATTTATGTTGGTGTTTTATGTTTGCATATGAATTATGTATTATATTGATTCTAGAGGTACAATTTGTCATCATAGATTTCTTATGAGTCTAAATAATCTTGTGAGTAACACTGGATGGCTAAGGAAGGAATCTTGAAAATGCTACATAATGATAGTAGAGTAGCTTGGAGTTACTCTGCAATAACCCATCACCTCCACAGTGTTAAAGAGCGGGTTGGGTACATTACAACATACTAATAAGTTCATCAACATAGACTAGTGTTCTTAAACCAAGGGGATTCAAACAAGGTACCTATTAGCATGGAACTAGCCAAATGTTGATCCAAAAGTGGATCTAAATCGATGAATGGGTGTAAGACTTACTACTTGTAAGAGACAATTCAACAATTTATGAAGGTTAGCAAACATTATATAGAAATGGAAATGTAAAACTTGAATAAGAAAAAAATGACAGTGACAAAGAAAAAAACAGAGAATTAAGTGAAACGAAGAAATAAAAATAGGATAAAAGGTTGATGAATGGGAAATGAAGGGTCATTGGTATTGTCCTTCCCTTCACCCCTCCCAACTCTCCCTATTTTTTGCTTCACTTTCATTCTTAGGGGGTAGTTTTGGCGATGAAAGGAAAATGAATAAAAGGCCTTGGAAGCAATGTAACCATATATTTTCTGAAATTAAGACTGAGTAACCACTGAATATTGGTTTTCCCATTTGGGTTTCCAAGGTAAAATCCATGTGTCTATTCTGAGTTTTATTGTAATGGGTGTGTGATTTCTATTAGCTAGAAACTATTCTTAACTGCATTTTTAATGTATTGCTATGTAAATATCATATGTGTTTGAATTTGTTCTTACTCATATGGAATGGATACCTAGTTAATTTATGAGTGTAATAATTCAATCCCAACTATGTTTTTTGGTGGATTTCCTTGTTAATTTCATCCTCCATGAGAAATCAAAGAATACCAACAACTCTAGAATGTCCACCATCCAAATCCTTCAAAGCCTAAGATCGATGGTTATGAAAATTTGTCTATTGCAAGTGGTTGATTAAAACATCTAATTATGCCCATGGTATTCAACAATTAGAATCTCTCTCTCCCTATTCAATTCATTGGGAAAATACTTGAAATTTTTCTCTTCCTTGGAGGATGTATGCACTCTCTCTCAGTGATATTCTTGGTTCTAGCATCCTTCCCTAGACTGTAATTTCACTTAACTAGACATTTTATTTCTCCTTGGATAGAAGATTACCTTACAAGTTGATTGAATTACATTATTGGGTGAATTTATATCCCTCTAAGACGAATTTCTCTTACGTGGGTTGAATTCCTTACTAATCAGGAAAATGTCACACTCCTCTATGTTGTATCTTGCCTCTCTAGGTTGAATTCTTTTTTATGGATGTTTTCTTTATCACTTAAAGGTCATATGGAGACCATATGGGCTGCACATAGTCCCTCGCTCTCTCTCTCCCTGGGAGAAAAAGTGGATTGTTGTACATTTCCATTAAATGTTGGGAATTATTGTTGGTGGTTGGATGAATCAATACTTCACTAGAAATAATCTACACAATCTCTCAATTTGATCCTCTACACAACACACTTCCTTCCTTTGTGCACATGATTCTAATTCTTGATCGAAATTAATAGACAATGAATTTCACTAAAAGATATTTAACACAATGGTGTGACATTTCTTTCAAAGTTCAAAGAATGATGAAGAACTCATAGGAAGAATAGGAAATAAATTCCTAGGATAAGCCCATTCCTTCTTCATAGGTTGCAAGAAAGAGGAAGCATTCAAGAGACTTGTGAGGTATTTCTCCAATTAAAACTTGACTCGTCAATTAAAATGTGGATTGAAGAAGTTACAAGCATTGCATCTGTTCGTCGTAAGATATGGAGATGCTAAAGACAAGATCAAGATCATGTTTGTGGTGACAAGAATAAATTTCAACCTTCAAGCATTATTTTTCTCAATGCCCAGTGATATTATGGAATTCGACGGTGGTTTGAATTTAACTCCTACCTTCAAGCTCATGCTTTTGAGTGATATTTACACAATGATGATATGTTGAGCATCCATTCCATCAAATCTAGCTATTGAAAGAAACCTCCTGCTAGAGTACTATGAATCCTTCATAGAAAATGGAAATAGACAAATTGTTTGATCTTTAAATGGGAATCATCTCTCAATGCTTACTCACTACTACTCACAATAAACATATTAAGAAGGTTATGTTGAACAAACTAATTTTCATTGTGGAAAGAAATGATCATGGTTGAACACTAGATTATTATGCTTCCATGGATCTTATCATTGAATAATGGTTTGAGCACATTGACGGGTGTATCCATGAGTTATTGAAGGCATCCATTGTTTTTCTTGATGTGAGTGGGTTGTATGTTGTACTCACGTAGTTTAGAACTAGAATACATCCATTTTCCATTATCTAGTATATAGTTAAGACACCTGATGAGCATATTGGAAAGTCGAAAACAAATAATTCTTAGGGGCAGAGTGTTTGCATAACCTTGTTGGTTATTGAGCTCACTAATTAATCACCATTGTGGGCTAGACACTGGTTGCGGTGTGTAGGTTACAACCAAGAGAATGCCTTGCAACCAGGAGAAGACATAGATCCTTGTACAGGGAAAAGGAAAAGAGGCCTAGTATCCCTCATGAGATACAACTCTTTATAAAACACTAGAAAATAGAGCTCAGAAGAAATTTCCACATAGGATCTATGTTTGTGAAATGAGTGGGATATAAGTACCCCGTTTACAGAAAATAAGGTATCAGAGAAGTTGCATCCTTTACCAAGAAACAAGTATTGGAACTTTTAAGAGAACATTGTAGACCTCAACATGGGTAAAGTAAGTGGAGAAAAGTTGGAATACTTAAGGGCCAACAAAACTCATCTTTGAGAAGAGAATGAGCACTTAAAGGAGTAGGCACAAAGCTTAAACTAGAGGATCAAAGAGATGGAGAATCAACTTGAGACCTCTACCAAACTATTGTCATTGCTAAAGAACAAGCTTGAAGAATTCCAAGACTCCCTCATTGCAATAATGATAGGTTGGGACAAGAACATAGTGTAGCTTGTACACCTTGGTGAGAAGGTCATCCATATGGATAGCTAGTAAGAGGAAAGGCTCACGTGAATAATGACACAACTACAAAAAGCATTGGAAAAGAAGGAGGCTTCCTTGGCAAGGCTCCAAGCAGTTGTCCAAGAGCATTGAGAAGCAAGAAAACCTTCCATCGCCACTACCCATGCCAACACCATGACCAATACCACCTTGGTAAGCTCAACTTCTATATACATTTCTCTAGAGTAGATTGGTAACTTTGAAAATTATACTAGAAGCATTGGTTCCAAGATTCTAAGGAAAATGGGATATGATAGACAAGGGTTAAGCAAGAGAAGTGAAGGAATCCTAAACCCCATTGTAGTTGCATAGAGGTCCAAGCATGAAGGCCTAGGATTTAATGGAAGAGCTGAAAATCACATGACCATGAAGACCACTTTTGTGAAGGATAAATATATTCCATAGTTGGCCTTCTCATCAGAAGAGAGAGTAGCAATACATGAAGGTGGCATTCCACTACCACCTCAACTTTCCTATGGTAGATTGAAGATGGAAAAAAATGAGAAGAGCTTGAAGACTCAGCCTGCACCATTACTTAGAAGAAGCAACAAACCAATCAGTTGGGGAAAGAAAAGGAAGAAGACCAAGAGGTATCCGTTAAAAAAGACATCCCTTGTTTGTCAATATTGCAATAATAGAGGCCATAACATTGTGAGTTATTGCTACACAAAGGCATGCTATTTTTGTGGGAAGAAAAACCATTATATGGAATATTTTTGGGAAAAGAAAGCTACATGATGCAAGACATATTTCTTTCAAAGGAGAAATGGAAAAAAGACTTCTCCAATCCAACAAAGAACTCAGAGCCACATGGAGAGGAGTATGTCATACAGTTCTTGTAGCAACAACATGAAATATTTTCACCACTATGAGTTGAGTGGACATTGGGAAGTAAAGTGTTGGTGACTTCACCCCAAAAACCACATAGCTAAGAGGAGAGTGCAGAAAGTGAAGCCTAATAGAGATGGAGAGTTTCCTACATCTCCAAATCAAGGAGAAGAATTTTTCCAAGGAGAGATAGTAGCACAAGAGGTCTGCATAACCATCTACAAGGTGTTGGTTGTGGAACCTAATTATCTTCCTGATTTAGAGGTCTTTTTTTTCAACCGTGTTTATACTCCATGAAGATTTTACACCCCAGAAGAATATACACTCCTCCATGCGGGGGAGTGCAAGGGGGGTTACCCCCCCTGTGGGGTCCAGGGGGACAACGTTCCTCGACGGGGGTTCAGGAGCGAAGCCCCCAAAGGAAAAATTGCCTTGTAAATTTATATTGTAATTTCATAGTAAATTTGGACTGTTCATTATAAGGTCACAGATCTGATGGTAGAAGTTATGTTAGGGTTTTTTTTCCCTAGAAGGAAACCCTATTTTATGAGGGAAATTTATTGCAGCTATGTATCATTGTGAATATTGTATTATGAGTGAGGAGACTGTGAGAGAAAGAAGAGGAAGTTACAATGGGTATGTTTTAGGTTGTATCCCTTCATTTGTTGGGTAATAATAAAGGAAGGACCTGTCAATTTATCTGGTGGACGTAGCCCACACTTGGTGAACCACGTATATATGTGTCTCTATTGTAATGTGTATCTTATGTGTTTTATTTCTTCATTTGTTTTATTTTATTTCTCTGTGATCATGTTTTTCTAACAACTGGTATCAGAGCGAAAGGTAACTCACAGGAAAAGAGGGTTTCTAGTTCGAGTGGGAGAAATGGTAGGGTCGAGAAATTTAATGGCCAAAACTACCAATTATGGAAGATGAAGATGGAAGATTATTTATATCAGAATGATCTATTCCTACCATTGGGTGTAATAGAAAATAAGTTGACCGCCATAAAGGACGAAGACTGGGAGGTTCTTGACAAAAAGGAACTAGGAACGATATGGTTGAGCCTAGCAACATCGATGGATTTCAATATTTCGAAAGAAAATAAAATGAAGGAGTCGATGGACGCATTGGATAAACTTTATGAAAAACCCTCGGCATCCAATAAGGTATTTCTAATGAAGAGATTATTTAATATGAATATGTCATAAGGTGGGTTTGTTGCAGATCATTTAAATGAATTTATTACGGTTACTAATCAGCTAGGTTCTATAAAAGTGGACTTTGATGATGAAGTTAGGGTTCTTATAATCTTGTTCTCATTGCCAAAAAGTAGGAATGGCTTGGTCATGGATGTAAGTAACTCGGTATTTGGTTCAAACACTTTAAAATTTGATGATGTTGTTGGTGTTATACTTAGCGAGGAAATGTGATGGAAAATCACAGGTGAGACATCAAGTAATGTGTTAAACATGGAGAACATGGGAAGACAAAAGGATATAGGAAAGGGCTCAGGGACCCGCGGGAATTCTAGGAGGGGAAGATCCAAATCCATATTTGGAAAGATAGAGTGTTGGAATTGTGGAACGAAATGACATCTGAAGAAAGACTGCAGAGATGCAAAGAAACAAAGAGATGGATAGCGAGAGAAAAATTAGGAAGCAAAGGTAACATGTGATGTGTTACAAGATTCTTTGATTCTTTTTGTAAATAATATTTATGATTCTTGGGTAGTAGATTCAAGGAATTCATTTCATGCCACAGCCCATAGGAAACATTTTCTAGATTATGTTCAAGGTGATTTTGGATAGGTTCATTTGGGTGATGGTGCACCATGCAAAATTGTTGGAATGGGAAAGGTAAAAATAAAGCAAAGGAATCAAAACTAATTATTGTTGAAAGAGGTAAGACATGTTCCATATCTAAGGAAAAATTTAATTTCAAGAGGGCAGTTGGAAAGTGAAGGTTTTATATCCACATTTACAGATAAGGTGTGGAAGGTCATGAAAGGATCATTGGTGATAACAAAGGAGAGAAGGTAGGTACATTGTATTTATGTACTGGTAATACTGATTCTTCTATATCTTTAGCTTCTACAAGAGTGGATACAACACTATGGCATCATAGGCTTGGACACATGAGTGAGAAGGGGATGGAGATACTTCACAAAAGAAATTTGTTGCCAGATCTTAAGCATTTTGATTTGGATTTATGTGAGCATTGTGTTTATGGAAAACAAAAGAGAATCATATTTCTCAGACTCAAAAAAGAAAAGAAGAGTGAAAGGTTAGAGCTTGTGCATACAGATGTATGGGGACTGAATTAGGTATGATCTCTTGGTGGATCTCGTTATTATGCTACTTTTATTGATTATGCAACTAGAAAAACTTGGGTTTATTGCATTCGAAAAAAATCTGATGTTTTTTATACTTTTAAGAAATGGAAAGCTTTGGTTGAGAATGAGACGGGAAAAAGGTTGAAGTGTCTCAGATCAGACAATGGAGGTGAATATTGCAGGAAGGAGTTTGATGATTATTGTTCATACCATGAGATTCATAGAGAGAAGAAAATTTCAGGAACACCACAAGAAAATGGCGTGTCAAAAAGGATTAACAAGACAATCATGGAGCGTGCAAGGAGTATGAGATTGCATGCTGGTTTGCCCTTGCATTTCTGGGAAGATGTTGTAGATATTGTTGTTTACTTAATAAACATAGGAATTTCAAGCTCTCTCGATGGTGGAATTCCAGAGGAGGAATGAATAGGTAAAAAGGTAAACTATTTTTTTTAAGACTTTTGGTTGTGAAGGATTTGTCCATATTGATAAAGAAAATAGAACAAAGTTTGAGGCAAAATCCAAGAAGTGTACCTTTATTGGATACAGTGTTAATGATTTTGCTTATCTCTTATGGGATTATGAAAATCAAAAATTCATTAGGAGTACAAATATCATATTCAATGACAAGGTCATGTACAAAGATCAGTTGCAGGGAAAGATACAACAAAAAGAAAAAATAGAATACACAGTGCTTGATGAGATCACTGAAAAAGAAATTCCAAAGGTACCATAAAATAAAAATGTACAAAAATAGGAGCAATAGGTACCTCAAACTGTCCAATTTTTATTAGAAGATCTCTTAGGTTAAGTAGACCCCTGGAACGATACTCTCTTTCATTGTATTATTTATTGTTGATTGATTCTGGTGAACCAAAATGTTATTAAGAGGCAATGCACGTAGAAACCAAAAAGAAGTGGGAGCAAGGTATGAAAGAGGAAATGGATTCCCTAGTAAATAACCAGACTTGGGATTTGGTTCAGTTGCCTACAGGAAACATAGCATTGTAGAATAAATGGGTTTACAAGTTGAAGGAAGAAGATGGAGGAAAACAATTATACAAGGCTAGACTTGTTGTAAAAGGGTTTGCACAAAAGAAAGGTATAGATTTTGATTAAATATTATCTCCTTTTGTTAAAATGACTTCAATTAGGACTATTTTAAGTCTTGTGGTAGTAGAAGATTTGCATCTTGAACAGTTAGATGTAAAAACAACTTTTCTCCATGGGGATTTGGAGGAAGAGATTTATATGCAACAACCAAAGGGGTATGAGTTCAAAGGGAAGGAGAATTTGGTATGCAGATTGAGGAAGAGCTTGTATGACCTAAATCAAGCTTCAAGCCAGTGGTATTTGATGTTTGATAGGTTTATTACAGAACAAGGTTATAGTATATGTCATTCTGATCATTGTGTTTATTTTAAAAGGCTAGAAAATTGAAGCTATATTATCTTGCTATTATATGTAGATGAAATGCTTGTTGCAGGGTCTAATATGCAGGATATAAATGTGCTCAAGAAGAAATTAGTTAATTCATTTGCGATGAAGGATTTGGGTGTTGCAAAGAAAATCTTTGGTATGAGAATAATAAGAAAGAGGAAAAAACACAAATTGACATTTTCTCAAGGTGAGTACATAAAGAAGGTGTTAGAGAGGTTTAGAATGCAGAATGCAAAGCCAGTTAGTACACCTTTGGCCAGCCATTTCAAATTAACTAAGGAAATGTGTCCCAAGACACATGAGGAGATAGAACACATGTCCATGTTCGCTTATTCATCGGCAGTTGACAACTTGATGTATATGATGGTTTGCACAAGAACAAATATTGCACATGCAGTGGGAGTTATGAGAAGGTATATGAATAATCTAGGTAAAGAGCATTATGTTTTGGAGGTTCAAACACTGTTCTACAAGGATATGTTGATTGAGATATGGCAGGTGATAAAGATAGCAGGAGGAGCACCACATGGTATGTTTTTACTATAGGTGGAACAAAAGTAAGTTGGATTTCAAAACTGCAAAAGGTTGTTGCACTTTCAACAAGAAAAACAAAGTATGTTGCTGCTACAGAGGCTAGTAAAGAAATGATTTGGTTACAGAGGTTTATGGAGGACTTGGGAAAGAAGCATGATAATAGCAGGTTGTACTGTGACAATGAGAGTGCCATTCATCTTGCAAAGAACTAAGCCTTCCATTAGAATACTAAGCATATATAGCTCAGGTATCATTTCATACGATCTGTTTTAGAAGATGGACATTTGAAGTTGGAAAAGATACACACTAGCTAGAATCATGCAAACAAGTTAACAAAGGGAGTAACGAGGGAGAAACTGAGTTTCTAATCAGTTTCAGTTGGTATTCAAGCATGAATATGAAGATGAGAAATTTTCCAGGTCCAATAAAGATCATAGTCCAGCATATATAGCAGCGATGGAGTTGTTCAGATCAGTCTCCAAGTGGGAGATTGTTGGTTGTGGAGCTTGATAATACAGAGGTATTTGTTTTCAACCTTGTTTATACCCCATGAAAACTTTACACCCCATAAGAATGTACACTCCTCCACACAGAGGAGTGCAAGGGGGATTACCCCCACTGCTGGGTCCGGGGGAAAGCAGGCCCCTGAAGGAAAAATTTCCTTGTAAATGTATATTGTAATTTCATAGTAAATATGGATTGTTCATTACAAGGTCACATATCCGACAATAAAAGTTATGTTAGGGATTTTTTTGGCCTAGAAGGCAACCCTCTTTTATGAGGGAAATGTATTGCGACTATGTATTATTGCGGATATTGTATTCTGAGTGAGGAGACTATGAGAGAAAGAAGAGGAGGAGGTTACAATGGGTGTGTTGTAGGTTGTATCCCTTCATTTGTTGGATAATAAGAAAGGAAGGAACTGACAATTTCTATGGTGGATGTAGACCACACTGGGTGAACCATGTATATATGTATCTCTATTGTATTATGTATCTTCTGTGTTTTATTTCCGCATTTGTTTTATTTTATTTCTTCGTGATCTTGTTTTTCTAACACGAGGATAGTGGGTGGATGGCAACTATCAAGGCATCCCCATTCCATTTTCTACCTACAATGTTTCAAAAGAATGTTTCCTTCCTAAAGATGTGTTATAGATTGATACACGCGGGTCAATGACCTTGGAGGGAGGAGTTCTTGAGAACTCTGTGACATTCTTGTAATCATGTGCAGGTTTCGAAGATTTGTTTCCATGTTGGGAAGCAATTGATCCTAGAAAGAGAAGGTAGACCGCAATTCATTTTGAGGGACTGATATGTGATGGCATATCTTGTTGGGGTCACACTGAATATAGACCAACATTTGAATTGGCTTCATTGGCTACCAAGATGGGTTGTCTCCAAGACAGAGAGGGAGATGAGAATGAATATTGAGTCCAAATTTCATATTTGGAGATTGCTCAGTGTTGAGAGACAGTGAGAAGACTTCTACATTGTGGGAACAAGTGAGCTAGAACCAGATCTAGAACCATATCTAGGGACTAGAGCCAATAGCTAGAGCCATAAGTCAAATCTAGAGCCAAAGTTGAAGTTGTAACCAATAGCCAGAGTCAGTGCCACATTTTAGAGAAGCGGACAGAAGGCACTTTGATATAGAATGGTTTCCTTCAAGATTTTGGAGACCAAAAATACTATCAATGGGGAGATGTAATCTGAAATGGATATGAACTGACGAATGGGTACCTAGAAGAGACAATTCAACAATTTATGAACGTTAGAAAACATTTTATAGCAATGTAAATGTAAAAATTGAATAAGATAAAAATGAGAGTGAGAAAGAAAAAATGAGAGAATTAAATAAAAAGAAAAAGAAAACAAAGAGAAGGGTCATGGCTATTGACTTTCCTTTCACCCCCAACTCTTCCTATTTCTTGCTTCACTCTCATTCTCAAGGGGTCTTTCTAGAAAAGAGAGGAAGAGACATCGAAGGCCCTAGAAGCAATTTAACTAGGTGAAGACTGAGAAACCATTGAATGTTGGTTTTCCCATTTGGGTTTCCAGGGTAAAATCCGTGTGTCTATTTTGAGTTTTATTGTGATGTTTGTATAGTTTCTATTAGTTGGAATCTATTATTCATTGCATTTTTGATGGATTTCTATGAACTAAATCTCATATGTGTTTGATTTTGTTCTTACTCATATGGAATGTCTACTTAGTTAATTTATGAGTGTAAGCATTCAGTCCCAACTATAGTTTTTGGTGGATTTCCTTGTTAATTGCATTCGCCATGAAAAATCGAAGAACACCAACAACTTCAGAATGTCCACCATCCAAATCCCTTCAAAAACTGAGATAGATGGTTGTGAAAATTTGTCTATTGAAAGTGTCTGGTTAAAAATTTTAATTATGTCCCTAGTATTTAGTAATTAGAATCTCTCTCACCCTATTCAAGTCGTCAGGTAACTACTTGGCAGTTTCCTCTTCCTTGGAGGCTATATGCACTTTATCTCAATCAAATTCTTGATTTTGGGAGAATTAATCCTTCCCTGGACTGTAATTTCACTTACCTGGACATTTTCTTCCTCCTTGGATCATAGATTAACTTACATGTTGATTGAATTACATTGTTGGGAAAATTGAGATTCCTTTGAGCTGAATTTCTCTTACATGAGTTGAATTCCTTACTACTCCAACTAGTTTCTCACTTCTTTATGTTATAGCTTGCCTCTTTAGGTTGAATTATTTTTTATGCATGTTTTCTCTCTCACCCAAAGGTTTTACAATGGTTGTATAGGTTGCACACAACGCCCCTCCCTCTCTCTCTCTCCCCCTAGGCGATAAAGTGGATTGTTGGACATTTCCATTAACTACTGGGCGTTCTCGTTGGTGGTTGGGTGACTCAATACTTCATTGGAACTAATCTACACAATCTATCGATTCAACACTCTACACAACACACTTCCTTCTTTTGTGCACATGATTCCAATTCTTGATCAACATTAATAGACAATGATGTTCGTTAAAAAATCTTTAACACATCAGTGTGATATTGCTTTCAAAGTTCAAAGAATAATAAAGAAATCACAGGCAGAATAAAAAATGAATTCCTAGGATGAGCACATTCCTTCTTCATAGGCTACAAGCAACATGGAGCATTCAAAAAACTTGTGAGTTATTTCTCCAATTAAAACTGGACTCATTGATTGAAATGTGCATTGAAGACGTTACGAACATTGCATCTATTCATTGTAGGGGATCGATATGTTAAAGACAACATCAAGATCATGTTTGCAATGAAAAGAATAAAGTCCAACCTCAAGCATTACTATTCTTAATGCTTAGTGAGATTATGGTCTTCAATGGTGGTTTCAATTGAATTCCTTCCTTCAAGCTCATGCTTTTCAATGATGTTTACACAGTGACAATATGTTGAGCATCAATTCCATCAAAGGTGGTTATTGAAAAAGAAATCTCATGTTGGATTAGTGTGCATCCTCTAGAGAAAAGGGAAATAAACACATTGGTTGATCTTGAAATGGGAATCATCTCTCAAAGCTCGCTCACTAATACTCACAATAACCCTGTTAAGCATGTTATGTTGAACAAAATGAGTTCCATTGTTACAAGAAATTATCATGCTTGAACACTAGATTATTATGCTTCCATGGTTCTCACTATAGAATGGTGGTTTGAGCACATCGACAAGTGTATCAGTGAGTTGTTGAAGGCATCCATTGTTTTCTTAATGTGGCTAGGTTGTATGTTATTATGTAGTTGAGAACCAGAACACATCCGTTTTCCATTACCTAGTTTATAGTTAAGAGACCTGGTTAGCATATGAGACAGTGGGCTACACATAGTTCTCAAGGGAAAAGTGTTTGCATAGCCTTGTTGGTTATTGATCTCACTTATTAATCATTGTTACTAGCTAGTGGTTGTGGTGTGCAGGTTACAACCAAGAGAAGGTTTTGCAGCTAGGAGAAGACATGGATCCTTGTATAGGGAAAAAGAATAAAATCACCATAAAACACTGGAAAATAGAACTTAGAAGAAATTTAGGCATAAGATCTATGTTAATGAAGAAAGCGGATTATAAGACACTAGCTTATGTAACCCCTTAATATAAATATATGAATCCAATTTTAAACTAGTCAAGGTTCAACTAATATATATATATGTGACTATTCTCATTTAATTAGGGCGGTATACCTATTGGAGATGGGCACAATTAATGATCTTTTAATCTTAAATGCATCCGTTAGCCTGTTTATTTTTTAACATTTACCTAATCATATTAAAAAATTACTGTAACATCATATGATTGCCACGTTTAAATAATTAACTTTTGAAATTCTTCAACTATCCAATTTCTTCATGCATAAGCGTGACATTTTTATTACTGATTTTTTTTAACCTGATGTTTTTTTATGAATCATAAGTCAGTCTTTCGCCAGCCGACTGTGCTAGTTTACATTTACAATTGATCCACCCTCCCTCCAAATATCACAAAGAAGAGAAGAAGACATCCAAATATCCCAAAGAAGAGAAGAGGAGATTCTATGTCATGATGTTTTCCTTGGAATAATATAGTGTGGCTGTATTGACCACTGAGTTATGTAAAAACAATAATCCATGTGAGTAATTAATTTTGTAGGGGCGTGGGCTAGTTGGTTTGAAGGGAAGTTAGAAGCGGAAGTCTATGATACATTCTCCCAACTACCAGTCTATCCGATGCTTTGCCGTGTGCGCCATGAATTCTTCGTCACGCTCCTTTGTGGCTGCAATACACGAATCAAATCAGTCTTTTCCTTCCTAGATCTTTCCTTATCTCGGCTTACTTCATATAAATTCCGGTAAGGTCAGATCCAATTGATGTATATCTCTTTTATAATCTCTGAAACATACATCTAGATCAGGATCGTCATCATGTTTCCACCGCCTGGCTTCGATCCCTACGGACCTCCTCCTCCTCGTCCACCGCCAGGGCCTCCCTTTGATCCGTACGCACCTCCTCCGCCAGGGCCTCCCTTTGATCCATACGCACCTCCTCCGCCGGGGCCTTCATTCGCACCTCCGCCCCCGCCAGGGCCTCCATTTGATCCATTCGCTCCTCCGCCAGGGCCTCCATTCGATCCGTTCGCTCCTCCGCCAGGTCCGATGGGTTACCCACCGCCGCCTGGTCCTATGTTCGGTGGCCCTCCTCCTCCTGGCCCTGGCCCTATGTTTGGCGGCCCTCCTCCACCTGGTCCTGGTCCTTACGGTCCTCCATTTCCTTGAAGGCTCAGGGGATTATCAGCACAGCTACAGCTCTGTAAGGGATATATCTTAGGTTATGTATTAGTTTGCTTAATTCAGATATCTGAGATACCCTATGTATTGGCTTAATTGGTGCAAGAACGTACGTGTATGTAAAACGTTTGTAGTTTATTGGAAATAAAATTTATGATATGGAAAATACATTGCATGCTGCAGAAGGCTAATTGTGGTTTACTGGAATCAAATTTTATGATATGGAAAATACATTGCATGCTGCAGAAGGCTAATTGTGGTTTACTGGAATCAAATTTTATGATATGGAAAATATATTGTATGCTGCAGAGTGCTACTTTTTAAAAGTTTTGCAGTTTCCAGGTTATATCTCCCCTTCTTCTTCATGATTATTGTTAAATGCAGACCGCTCAATTTTATACATAATTTTTTTTATTTCTTAAAGTGATCGGTTGGCTTACAACATAGAAAGCAGAGCAATTTACAGATGCAAAGCCAAATTAATATTTAATTTTTTCATAATAAATTTATATAGATAGATTAGTGAGTTTTTAATCATACATTTAAGTATATTAGCAATAACAATATAAAAGCAAGAGATTATTTGGATTTTTATAAAATGTTATTTCAATGCTTGAAAAACATTAAGAGAAGGTTTCAAGATCACTAAAGTTTTGATGATTTAGAAGGTTAAGAAGGTCCATATTATGGCAAATATTTTGAAATTGGGATGTAATTTAGGTATATACAAATATTTTGAAATTGGGATCTAATTTGAGTATACACAAGGCACACTCTAGGAGAAAGTGTTTTTCATTAGCAAATATTGATTCTTTTTTTATATTTTGAAATTTGGATCTAATTTGGGTATACACAAGGCATCATAGGAGAAAGTGTTTTTCATCTTCAACCCTCTTGGTTTCACAAAGGTGATAGCTTCTTGCCATGGTGTTTTGGGGATTTCCCAACTAGGAGTTTCACTAAGTAGCTCATGAGAATTAGTTATTATTTTAGCAAACATTGATTCTCTTTTTTATATTTTGAAATTGGGATCCAATTTGGGTATACACACGACATTCTAGGAGAAAGTGTTTTTCATCTTCAACCCTCTTGGTGTCACAAAGGTGATTGATCCTTTCTTACCATGGTGTTTTGGGGATTGTCACAAAGGTGACTGATCCTTTCTTACCATGGTGTTTTGGGGATTTTCCAACGTTGAGTTTCACTATGTAGGTTAGGGTTAACCACTTCCTCATAATATCTTAATTTTCTTTTATCCTCTAATTCTTTATTGCACTATAGATTCTCCTTAAATTTAGCTTGTACAATATTTTTAATAGCATTTGTATTATGCAAAATAACTTCTTCTTTTATTCCCCAATGATTTATCCAAGACTTGGCATCATTATGCCATCCGTGTTTGGTAATTTTTGCTAATTTTTGCTAGAGTCTGAAGCAATTTTGGAGAGCCTCTTGTTATCCATGTTGTTTATCTTGTTATTGTACATTAAGTACCTAATCATAGATGTGCTCTCAATGGAGAAAATAATCTATTCGACGAGGAGGATAGGATAGGATAGGGTGTATTGCCTTTAATTTTGAGATTATAATTTATAAAATTATTTTGGATCTTCTTTATCTTTCTCCAAGTTTCTCGAGAGATATTGCATCTCCAAACTTCACATATATATCAGATAACATGAGTGACAAGAGTCTAAAAAATGAGCCTTTTCTTATCCCACAACCAAAGGTCTGTTAATTTACAATTATTTTCAAGCCCCTAATATGCTTTCCACCCTCCATTTATCCTTTTCTCAATGCTATAGTTCCAATTGAGCTTGTGGTGAATATCAATTCCAAAATACTTGTACAAAGGCACTTCCTCCAAGATAGTATTGTCATATACAAAATTATCATAGGTGATCGTGTTGGATTTAATGATCATAACCTTTGTTTTGTCAATGTTCAGAGTCATACATCAATCTAATCTAATTTTAAGTTCACGGTCAAGCTTAGACACTAAATTGGTGTATGAGACCCCCTTCTTTGTGGGATAAGGGACCCGCATTTGATTGTTAAGTATATGGAGGTGTACATACCCTACCCCCCTTTAGATTTGAACTTGGGACCTCTTAGGAGGAAACACGTGTTTTTAACATATATAGTCCTTTGTTTATATAAAAGAAACAATGAAATTTTTTATACTTAAAAGAAAATTAAATTAAATAATTTTTATTTTATTTTTTTTAAATATCAATTGTGTTATTATTTAAAATATCATTTTTTTTTAAATTTATTTTACTAGTGTTATGTAAGTATTCTATAAATATTTCACCCCCCACTTTAGAAAATCCTTTGACATTGTGTATACGATTAACTTTTGGACTAGGTTAGAAGAGCTAAAAGTTGCTCTAAGTTGAGAGATGTTGTGGTAAGATTGTATGAGAATGTTATTGCCATGTTTAGGAAAAATGAGGGCTGGTTGGAAGAAATCAATTGTAATATAGGAGTTAAGTAAGGTTGTTCCCTATCCCCTACCTTTTTTGGTATATACATTGACAAGTTAGAGGGTTGTTTGGGAGAAGCAAGTTGTGTCAGACTGACTCTCACTAGTATAGTCGTTATCCTTCTTGATATTGTTCTTAAGGTGAGGAGTCTCTATGATCTCGACAAGCAACTAAAAATCCTCAAGGATTTTTACTCTAGTACAGTTATGACTGTTAACAATGAAAAAGCCAAGGTTATGATAATTAAATCCAAAAATATCACTTACGCCAATTTGGTGTATGACACTGACAACTTATTTACATCACAAGCTTAACTAGAACTATAGCATCAAGAAAATGATAAATGGAGGATGGGAAACTTATTATGGGTTGAAAACAGTTGTAAGTCAACATACCTTTGGCTATGGGATAAGAAGAAACTCCTCTTTGAGACCCTTTTCACTCTTGTTTTCTTATATGGTTGTGAATTGTGTGGCTCTAGTGTCTCTAGATAATCATGGAGAAAGATGGAGCAAATCCAAAAATGTATTATAACTTACAATCTCAAAATTAAAGGCAATACACCCCATCCTATCCTCCTCATAGAAGCGATTATTTCCCCTATTGAGAGCATGACTATGACTAGGTACTTAAAGTACAAGAACAATATAAACAACATGGAAGAGAAGATGCTTCCTAAGATTGCTTCTAACTCCAATCAAAACCACGTGTGGCTCAAGTGGGGGTGATATAAAGATGCCAAGTCTTGGCTATATAATTCAGGAATAAAGGAAGATGTTACTCTGTAGAATAATGATAATATCAAAAATATTATTAGATCTAAATTTAAGGAGAAAGTTTGGTGCGATAAACAATTAGAAGATAAAAGAAAATTAAGATAGTATAAGGAGGTGATCAACTCTAATTTAGAAGATCAAAAGTATGTATCTATTTTGACTAGTGTAGTGTAAAGAAGAAAATCCACATTGATAAAATAAGAACAAACTCTCAAGAGCCTCATAGTGAAATGGGGTATTGGACAATTTCTAAAACGTCATGGGTCCAAATAATTCGCTATATTTGTGACACTAAGAGGGTTGAATATGAAAATAACTTTCTCTCAAAATTCCCTTTGTACGCACATCAAATATCAATTTCAAAATATTTGTTACAATAACAACCTTCCTAACCTCTTAACCCATCAAAACTATGGTGATTTAGGAATGCTTCTCTTAAAGATTTTCAAGCACAAAAACAAAATTCTAAAGAAAACAAAGTAATTTATTTCCTTTCTTAAGGTGTTATAAATCAAATTTGGTCTCAATCGACGTTAACCATCATCATCATAAGATACAATTTTTTTTTTCTATTTTTTTTTAACTGGAACATTAAATATTTTATTATATCATAATAAAGAGTTTTAGCTATGCTAACAGTAGATACATGCCACATTCTAGTGTTTCACAAGACAAAAAAATTAGTTGTTTGTTGCTGCAAAAATAATTTCACAACAGACTATATGATATACATTCCAAGCTTTCCTACAAGTAGCACATTTGAAAAAAAACCTAGAATACTAATCACACTGAAAAACATAGAAATGAATGGAAAACATGGTTATTATTTTCTTCCTCCTGGCCAATGTCTAGGGGGGGTGGGGTTATGTTATTCAATATCAAGTTATGTTATTCAATATCTATCGGTTCCTTCAATTAATGAATTGTTTCATCTTCTCTAATATCAAACTAAGTTTAAGTATCCAATACACTATTGTTTAAGGTAGTGGATAAAGAGTCCCTGCAAATATTTAGAGCTAGATTCCACAACATATTACATTCTTCTTCTAAAATATCAATCTTTTCTTTTGATGGACTAGTAAAGTCATGATGTTGGCGTGTTGAGAGACACACTGGTGTTCATTTTCATACATATTTTTTGTCATTGAGAACAACAAACTCATATTGGACTAAACTCTTTCATCATGCCTTCTTAGAATTATCTTGAATTCCAAAATGTCTTTGTTCTCTATGAGAGATATCTCTACTATCCAATCTAGACAAAATAAGGTGGGGTCAAAGGAAAGGTCTCTTCCCAATAGAATGGAGGAGGATATACCAAAAACCTTGCACTTTCTGTAAGATTTTAAGGAAAAATAAAAACCAAAGCCCAAGTTTTCCCCACGATGTGCCCCAATGAAGGTAGTCCTAAGAATGTACAGACAAAAAAAAGAAAACCAAAAAAAAGAGGAAACAAGACCAATAGTTTAGAGAAATCTTCCAACGAAAAGAAAAATGGATGCCTTCACCATAAACCAGACCTGTATCTTTTCCATCCTATGGAGAATTCCCCAAATAAAAAATTTAAAAATAAAACTGGCAGGAAGCCCAAGTGCATAGTTAACACATACCACGGGGTCAACCACCTCCAATTCTAGAATGCATTTGCACCCAATTCTAGTGCCCAAATTCTCCATTATCCCACAGAGCCTATGGTGTTTCAAGCCAAGGAATTCAAAAACTGGAGCAATGTTAATTGCTCACATGTTGTGTATACTTTGGGCTATCCTCAAAACTCTCATTATGATGCAAATGAGTTGATGTGCTAGTTGTTGGTCCATGAGAGAGTTTAATTTTGATTGATGTGCCACACCATTTTCGAACCTTAGGGGATTCTACAACTATAATTCCCCCATTTTTCATATAGTCACTCATGTTTAGCTCAATGACTTTATTAGCCTAACGATTTTCTATAAGATTCAAGTTTTTCTTCACAAGATAATACAGATATTTCATGAAGAAACTTGCCTCTTTTTTTATTTGGAAAAAGGTAAGTGCAGGTTTGTTATCCAACCGTGAAGTTTTACCTAGCATTTATTTGAAAACCACCATCGATATGACTATTGATGCCTTATTCTTATCTTCTTTGACTAAAAGGATGGCATGCAAGAATGCGTATTCCTCACCCTAATTGTTTGAAGCTTGACCAAGACCCCAAGCATAAATAGTAACTATCTTTTCTTACAGATTATAGAAAATCCCCCACACCTTCCACCCCTTTTCTATTTTATTTTATTAGTATTACCTAAATACTATATATATCTCTTCCATTTAAACTATAAAAATATGTAACTTCTATCACTCATAGTATTCATGAGAAACAAAAATAGAAAAAATAATATTAAAAAAAAATAAAAATTGCATTATCAAACAAGAGAATGAATAGAGGTTACAAGGATCATTGAAAAAGACCTAAACAATCACATAGTTAAGTAGGGACTATTCCATTTTTATTCAAATATATAAAGTAGGGACTATTCCATTTTTATTCAAATATATTAAGTAGGGACTATTCCATTTTTATTCAAATATTTTTATAAAGAATAGGAAAACAATATAAAAAATAAATAATAAAAATTTGAGTTAGTTTTTTATTAAAAAAAAGTTAATAAGATATAAAAAATAAAAAATAAAAAATAAAAATTAATCCTTATATTAATGATGGAAAGTTAAGTTTATATGAATTTTGTTTCGTTCTCGATGAAGAATTTCCATTGATTTTTTATAATTTATTTTTTACATCATCTTCAATTTTTTTAAGTAAATCATTTTCTATAATGCATTTTCAAATTCTTTGTAAAGGAACATTATATTATCCATGTTATCATGTGATTTCTATTTTATATGTTGTTGGATTGAGATTTACCCAAATAACTTAAATCTACTACGATTTAAGTGTAATTGACATAGTTAAAATAAATTTATAAGTGTAATGACTTTTTATAAACAATAACCATTAAAACCAAATAGGTATATAAACACACGAGGAACACAAGATATATGTGAGAAACAATTGGGAGGAAGACTTATAGTTGAAGATAGAGCATTTATCTGATAAATGGAAAAAGCATGTTGCAATGTTGTTTCTTGCTTAAGCTAACTCCTCCATGCTTTGCTAGTGAGGGAGAGATGATAATACAATAAGTATGATGATATTTAATTTTTTATTTTTTCTCTTTATTTATAATGGAGGTTGAAACCAAATAGGTATATAAACACACGAGGAACACAAGATATATGTGAGAAACAATTGGGAGGAAGACTTATAGTTGAAGATAGAGCATTTATCTGATAAATGGGAAAAGCATGTTGCAATGTTGTTTCTTGCTTAAGCTAACTCCTCCATGCTTTGCTAGTGAGGGAGAGATGATAATACAATAAGTATGATGATATTTAATTTTTTATTTTTTCTCCTTATTTTTAATGGAGGTTGAGTTGATTGGGTCAAATTTGATATTTTTTAAGGAATTGGTTGACATAGTCAATAGTGATCTCTCCTAAGTATGTTTAATCAAATTAATAATATAAAATTTTACAATAAAAGTGTTTATACATCTTGCATGTGTATTTCATTATTTAAAAAAAAAAAAAAAAAACAGGGAAAAAATCCAAGGGTTAGGTCATGAAGATGTAGTTTAGACCATGAAACCATAGTTTCGTCCATAAAAACTATTTGTATTGTTGCTAATCCATGAAACAATATGTATAATCTATTTGTATTACATAAATTCCATCACCAAAACTCGTACATTGGTTCAAAGGCTTATATATGAATTTTAGGGGTTGCAATAAGAAGTTGGTACCCCCACACATGTATGTACCACCCCACACACTCCCCTTCCTACCCTTCCCTTAATATTGTGGGTCTATGGTGGGGGGTTAAGATGTGCATATACACATCCTCACCTCCCAACAACTTACCGTTTTATGAGTGAGCATGTGCATGTGTATTTTTTTGTGAGGATGTGCATTTGTGTTATACTTTTACTCACCCCTATGAAGGTAGGTCACCTACATGCATACTTTGAACTAACATTACAAATTTGAGCAATGTATTCATATTACTTGATTACACACACCTTATTTTAAAAAATGTGAATATTTTCTAAAATTGTATATACATGTTATTTCTAAATATGCTTGGCATCATCAAGCATATTATGGATGGTTTAACTATTACACAATCCCTAGAGTGATAATGCATAAAAATGCACACACATTTCAAAATGGGTAAGTCCTTTTTCTATTAACAAGATAACCACATTTATTTTTTCTAAGTTAAAATACTGATGCATTTTGTCTAAGTAATTTGTTGTAGAGTTC
The DNA here is from genome assembly GCA_009831015.1 of Picea engelmannii. Lineage (NCBI taxonomy): Eukaryota > Viridiplantae > Streptophyta > Pinopsida > Pinales > Pinaceae > Picea > Picea engelmannii. Next base: position 441,392 of record ML778518.1, read on the forward strand.
ACTAGTGAAGTGGGTCTTATCTATATTAACAAGATAACCACCTTTATTTTCTCACTTTATTTTTTCTAAGTTAAAATATTGATGCATTTTTGTTGTGTTGGTTTTTCCACATGGGTGAGCAAAAACAAAATACTTACCTGCTTAGTTAAGTCAGCTAAACAAGAGAGAGGTTTGTGAGTTGATTAGATAACCAAATACACATGAAACAAGGAAATAAAACTAAAAACAAAGAGAAATAAATGGTAGAGAAGATTGCAAGAACTAGAACCATGAAAAGAAAAAAATGACCATCATATAGCACCAATGAATCAATATATTGATAGGCTAACACCGTAGAGAAATGCAGGGACTTATGAATCCCCTCTTCCTACTTGGGAGGGCTCTTGAGTTCCCTAATAGAGAGATCTTCTCTTCATGCAATGGAAAGTGAAAATGGTGAAGAAATACAATGCCAATCCTCTCAAGAGGTGAGTGGAATGGCCCTTGCTATAGTGCTTGAATGATTCCAAGAGAAAAGAGGATTCTCAAAGAAGAATTCTTGTAGCATAACAATACATTGAAGTTCTTATTTTTATAGCACACACATGGAACATATTTATAGTTTCCATTGATGGAAAGATATAACTGGTTCATAGTGTGAACAAGGGGCCTTTTAGGGCACTTCCTAGCCATTGACCATCCTCCAAGCTAGATTTCACTCAGATCTAAGTGTCAAATCGTGTTGGGGTCGAACTAGAAGTGGTTGAGAGGCAGAAATACATCAATATTTATTTTGCTGAGAGTGCCATTGTAAGGAAGAGTGAAGAGAGGAACTGCAAGAGAGATCCACCAGAGGGAGAGGGAAAACTGTAGGAGCCAAACCTTTCTCTATGGAGAAAAAATAAAATATGTATACAAACGAGATGGGCATGCCCCATGCTCGTGTCATGAAACAAAAATGTGTGACTATAACTGAAGATGTATTATGGTTTAGATAGTTGTAGCGCCCTCAGGGGCAGTTGATAACAACAGATGACCATTCTGACTAGTGAAATGGCTCTGAACCGGGTAATGGACGACTGTAAGAAGTTTCGATGACTCGTAGGCATTGATGGCCTATCAACTTTGGAGGTCTTCGGTTGCTATGAAACAACTGCAATGGTTGCATAGTAAGTCCCATCTTAACAGGAGATTTTTTTTAAGTCGAATGTTGTGGGGGTCAACAGAATCAGAAAGCAATGATGATTCTATATGTGTTGTCTAAGATGTTGGTTGTGGAGCCTGATTATCTTCCTAATTCAGAGGTCCTTGCTTTCAGCCGTGTTTATACCCCATGAAGTATTTACACCCCAGAAGTATGTACACTCTTCCACGCAGGGGAGTGCAGAGGGGGGGTACCCCCTCTGCAGGGTCTGGGGGGTCCATCCCCCCAGCTGGGGGGTTTGGGGGCAAGCGGGCCCCCAGCGGGGGTTCGGGGGCAGCGTCCCCCGATGGGGGTTCAGGAGTGAAGCCCCCGAAGCAAAAATTGCCTTGTAAAAGTATATTGTAATTCAATTGTAAATCTGGACCGTTCATTATAAGGTCGCAGATCTAACGGTAGAGATTATGTTAGGGTTTTTTGCCCTAGATGGCAAGCCTCTTTTATGAGGGAAATGTATTGCGGCTATGGATGATGGTGAATATTGTATTCTGAGAGAGGAGACTGTGAGAGAAAGAAGAGGAAGTTACAATGGGTTTTGTTGTAGGTTGTATCCCTTTATTTGTTGGATAATAATAAAGGAAGGACCTGGCAATTTCTCTAGTGGACATAGCCCACACTGGGTGAACCACGTAAATCTGTGTCTCTCTTGTATTGTGTGTCTTTT
>ML778518.1:447322-458826 GCA_009831015.1 Picea engelmannii
AAGTATGTACACTCTTCCACGCGGGGGAGTGCAGAGGGGGGGTACCCCCTCTGCGGGGTCCGGGGGGTCCATCCCCCCGGCTGGGGGGTTTGGGGGCAAGCGAACCCCCAGCGGGGGTTCGAGGGCAGTGTCCCCCGATGGGGGTTTGAGGGAGAAGCCCCCGAAGAAAAAATTGCCTTGTAAAAGTATATTGTAATTTCATTGTAAATATGGACCGTTCATTATAAGGTCGCAGATCTAACGGTAGAGATTATGTTAGGGTTTTTTGCCCTAGAAGGCAACCTTCTTTTATGAGGGAAATGTATTGCGGCTATGGATGATGGTGAATATTGTATTCTGAGAGAGGAGACTGTGAGAGAAAGAAGAGGAAGTTACAACGGGTTTTGTTGTAGGTTGTATCCCTTCATTTGTTGGATAATAATAAAGTAAGGACCTGGCAATTTCTCTGGTGGACGTAGCCCACACTGGGTGAACCACGTAAATCTGTGTCTCTCTTGTATTGTGTGCCTTTTGTGTTTTGTTTCTGCATTTGTTTTATTTTATTGCTCCGCGGTCCTGTTTTCTAACATAAGACTCCTCATTAAAAAGGTAATAAGAGTCAAGATACTATGACCCTTCTGGAAATCGTGTTGATGTCGACATGAAGGGAGAAGTGATGCCAAGAAGCTAAGGGATTCTTGAAATCCACTGAGTAATAGATGATATCAGGTACTGACGAGTAACATGAACGAATTCAATATGTTGTGGGACTCAAGATGTTGGGGTGTTGAGGTATGATTGGAAGCAACTGTAAAACTTGATCTAACATTAGAGGGACGACTAGATATGGGGTTAAACTGTGTCGAAGGCTAACAAAGTGGGAAAACCTAGAGATCGTGGGTATATTGATTTGGGATACTTGGGTTTTTTTAACGACGTTGATATGAAAAAAGGGTGGATGCCCCAACCAAGGGCGACATGGGTTTCTTTTCCAGGTAAAAGAAGGCCATCGAGGATGATGAATAAAAGGCTATGTATGTGCTAGAAACAAGGGCTTTATACAATTACCAAATAAATAAAGAATAATTTGTGTTGAGTATACAGATACAAAAATGGATTCCCCAGAGAAAGATGGCTTGGCCTGTTTAGAGCACAAGTTTGTGGAAGAGAACTGGTGGAGGGTGGGGCGCCATTGGGTGGGTTTTTGTATTAGATAAGTGGATGGAGGACAATCTGTAGATGGGAAAATTGATGGTGGATGAGATGGAGGGATAATGAAATTGCGGGGGTGTAGCCAAGTGTAATATGATATGACCCAGGAGTCCATTGGGAAGGTTAGCAATACAATGAGAATAAGTATGGAGTTCATTCTCGGAAGTGTGAAATAGACTATCGAGACTCCCAATCCTAGGGGGTGAAATCAACATGAGTGTCAAGTTTCCATGGGGAACTATGAATGGGAAAACTCATGTGGTGGAGAGTGCTATCGGATGACAATACCAAAATATGGCAGAGGTAAAGATACTGCAGATCCGAATGTAGGGACCCTAAAGGTAAATGTCAAAGGGTGTGACTGGGATACACAATTATTAACAAAGGGAGTAACTACATGCCACTGTTGTACATATACATGAAGGGGTTGTAAGCTTGTTGAACAAGTACCTTCACACATAAAAAAAAAAATACCCGACGTGAACAATATCTGGTGATAAAGAACATATAACAACTATTTAATAAAACTGACAGTGAGCATGTGTACCTGAACATGGCGTGAGAAAAATGTTCCTCGGGGGAAAAGTGCAGATGATAACTCAGAGAATGTGAATGTGTAGATGGATGGATTAGGATGGCGTGGCTAAGAATGGATCAAAAAATGAAGGCTCTGGGCTCCTTTAACAGAGTGTGGAAGTTGGGAAAAAGGTGCTATATATGGAAGGTGGGCCCACAATGCCACCTCATTTGTACCTGTCACTATTGTTGATATGACGAGAGAGCTGTGAGAAGATTTTGAGATTATGGGAGCATGAGGCTACCGATCCAGGAGCGACAAGAGACAGGTTAGTGGCCTTATCATCCTGCATTTTATAAAGTTGAAATATTGTAGGTAGGGGTTGTACGGAGGGTCGTACAAGGGTTTTAAGGGTAGGGGCCCACAAGTGCGTGGAAAAAGAGGGACTACCCACCCATGTGTGTGTGGGTGAAACTTGGTTTTCTACACATTATGTTCTTTTTTTTCCAAGACAGTCACGCATTCTAAATGCGTGACTATGTTGGGAAACCCCATACATAATGTGCGGCTGTGCCTGAGACAGTCGTGCACATGTGTGTGACGGTTGGTCAGACAAGCATGCATTGAATGCGTGTATGTCTGCCTGACAGGTGCACACCCATGCACGCCTGTGGAAGAGTTAGTTGTGCACTAGTGTGCAGATGTCTACAGAATAGTCACACACATATGCACAACTGTATGGGGGAAAGCCACACACTGTGGGCAGGAAAAGGGGTGTATGATTTTTTATATTTATGATTTTTTTGATGGATGATGTGGTTGATCAAATGGTTATGGGTGAATGCAGTTGATCAATAGAGCCTAGAGAACGATGTTGTTCCATTGGTGAGAGAGGGACTGGGACCGATTGCAAGAGGTTGCGAGGGTGCAAATGGGAGTACACAAACACTTGGAAGCCTGTGGGTTGCTCAAGTTTTTTTATTTCCCCCTGATATGGTCGTAGGAGTTCCTAATCTAGTTTTTGATCAGGATGTGGAGCATTGATTTGCAGTGCTTCGTGGTAAGGGGGGATAATTTGATGTTCTCTGCGACAGAGGACGTATACTTTTTGACAGGACTCCCATTCTGTGGGAGGGAACTAGTCATTCATTCCCATCTTCCAGGGGAGGACAGGGTGGAGACTATGGCTACTCAACATTGTTCTGGGTCGAAACCTATGTCGGGTTCGGTCGTTCGGATTGAGGCCATCAATGACTTGTTGACGATTGCATCATGGCCATGGTGTTGAGGATATATGGATCCTTGGGTTCTCAACGGATCATAGGTGGTGAGTTGATTGTGGTGGAGGAGGTCCTGGATGGGGACCTATTTGCATGGGGTGTGTTGATGCAAACCTGAATGATGACATGGCTGAACCGGTGTCGGCATGTAGACTCCAGTGAATTTTCATTTGGGTCTGTGTTGGTGGCTTGGTTTTTGCAGAGGGTGCCTCTATTTCTCCCGTAGATTCTTTTAGATTCATCATCGCAACGAGAGTCGAGATTGATGCGATGGGAACATGTGTTAGCCCGACATGGAGGAGGGGAGGGTGTCCACTACTTCATGGCCACTGTGGCTCGAGTGTGGTGACAAATGTCACAGGTGATTCACGATATTCGTACGTGGGTATGGAAAATAAGAAGGATCCAGACATGGTTCTACCTACAAGGGAGGACCGGGACCAGAGAGGTACGTATTGTATTTGTTTATTTTCATTTTGGTAGATAGAATTTATCAGACATATATATGGCGAGAAGCAGAGGTCGTCTAAGATCTGACCCGAATTGAGCTGTCTCGACAAGAGCCTGCAGAGTCGATGGTTGGGAAGAGGCGTCGGGGAGATGACATCGGTGCAGGACCAGCCAGAGAGCCAGAGGGAGATGTGGCGACCATGGTAGAGGATCTACGCCGACAGTTCAAGCGGGTCCTTCAGGGTGTTCCTGAGAGCTTATGGGCCCACATACACGATGAGGAGGTCCTGGACCAATGTATGGGGTTACCGGCAGAGTGGTAGACATTGATCCACAGAGCAGGAGTGGCGGGGGTAGCGATGACTGGTCGAATGCCTCCTAGAGCTAGAGGGCCCCCAGGTAGTGGGGCACCTCTAGCTGATAGAGGACATGGGGGGGAGCTCTAGGGGCACGTGTCAAGTTTTGTATGTACGGGTTTGGGAGCCTGATTTTGTATAGGTTAGTGGATACCCAGTTTTTGTACTCATAGGGATGATGGGACTCATGAGCCTCTGGGAAATTGTATATATATTTTGCAAAACATTTTATGACCTTGATAATATATGTAATGGATATATTTTGATCATTCTTGTCTTTATGTTGTGTGTTTTATGATGTATGATGTCTATTGCTATATGTTGAAAAATGTATGATTTTGTGTATATGATGTGTTTAATGTGATAAATGCCAATCTAATACTAGGTTAGCCATGTGATCTGCTTCTTGATTGAGGTTTCTTGGAATATGTGTAAATGTGATGGAATCAAAGTTGCAATATAGGAGTCTAACTTGCAGGTATTTGCAAAAGAGGAAAGGATCGTGAACATGATACATGTTGTTGAGCTACAGGATGACAAGTTGGGAACCTAATAGAACGCTAAGGTGATGAACGTAGCCGTGACTGGCCTCAGCGAGGAGACTAATGACAACGTTGTATTCATCTTGGTTATTGGTGGTCAGGCCTAAGAATATGCCACTATAATGGAGTAGGATGTGTGAAGGGGTATAGAGGGCCTAAGAAGTTGAAGAAAGATTCTGGGTCCAGTGGTTGGCACTGTCAGCGTAACAAATGTGGTAGGCTGATGGATGATGCATCTTTCAATAACACGGGTGATGGATCAGATATGAGGAGTGGTGGTAGTAAAGAAGACTAAAAAATCTACAAATGTGTACAAAGAGAAACCTAAGGTATGGGGGCTATGCTTAGGCATAAAATTTCTTCAAGTTTAGCCCATTTACGGGTTCCTTGAGAGGGAATCCTTCTAGAGAGGCCAAGATGTAGGCTCCTTTAGTGAGGCAATGTTGGATGATGAAGGGTCCATGCCATAATGACTCGAATTTCCCATGGCCGAGAGTGTCATGGGCGATATCATGGATTAACAAGATATCACCTTTGTTGAATGAGAGAAGGTTGGCACGACGGTCGAAGGTGGCTTTGGACCATTTCTTAGCTGCCTCGTTGTGTTGTAATGAAGAGAGATGGTCGTCATCAAGTGAATCTAAGGTCAGCAGGCACTTCTCCATTGGAAAAGTGTCAGTTAAGAGCTCTATGGAAGTGAATAATGTGGGGATTTCTCACTCGATAGGGAGGGTGGCTTTGATCCCATGGATGAGGTGGAATGGTGTAAAACTGGTGGCAGTTTTGACTTTCGTGCAATAGGCCCATAAAGAATAAAACAACCTATGATGCCATTTGGTCTTATGTTTGTTGACGATGCATTGTAGCATGGTTTTGAGGACTTTATTGACAACTTTTTGGCAACCCTACATGGTTTTGCTGTTTTGAATGACAAGTGACACCTCATGTAGCTGCCTACACCTCATCCTGTAAATACCACCATTTTGGGATGATTATTTGGTTAGAAAAAAGACCTTTGATTATTCTTGTTTTATTTCTTATCTTTCATTTTCGTGCTTGGTTCATGACTGTAAGCATGAAACAAGCATTAAAACTTAATCTCGTATTTTGATTCTTCTTAAGGCTAGTTTGAAAGGGTCAAAATGCTTACATCCTTCTCATGATTTTTCTTTTTCTTTGAGTCTATCATATATCAATGAAATACCTATGTCGATTGGCATTTGGACTATAGGCTTGTTCATTTAAATTTCTTGGTAAATCAACTTTGATTTTAAACTTTTGATTTGCATTTGGTTTGTAAAAACACATCCTTTCCTAACCTTTGCAAAACGAGTATGTTTATTTCTTGTTGTGGAAATCAATCACACTGCAATCATACTTTGTACCTCATTTTAGCTGGCAGGTTGAAGTGACTATCCTCTCATGACAGATCAAGGTCTGGTGTTATGCTCTATATCCAAAAGCGTTTATCACCATAACTGCCTGAATTTCATGATTGAAACCCTTATTGTTTATGTTATGGTTGCACTGGTGTGTTGCTATTTGGTTTTCATGGTATCATCTCAGATCTATCCCTCTTAACACTGTCATCTAAACCCACCATTGGTCTGAGTTGCTCTTGTTACAGTCTATTCAATCCAGTTTTTTCCTGCCAGAGACACATTTTTGCGGGAGCATTTATGAGAAGACCATGACGAATTAGATAAAACCCTTCAAAACCGATAACGAAAATGGGACCTTTTACCTTCATCGCAAGAATTTTCTCCAGAAACTGGATTATTGCAGAGATATGTCTCGATCTTTGGAGGGAAATTTTCCATATTTTCCATTCCGATTGAGGTAAACGTTTTTTTTATTTTTATTTTTCTACAACAATTCCTGTAAAAACCTTTGTAATGGATAAACCTATGATAGAAAATCCCCTTAAATTCTCGAATGGTAAACCAGAGTCTTTGGATTAAAACCCTCGTGAAGGGACAACGCCCGATCAGTCTTTGTGTGAACAACAGGATGCTAGTTCCAAGGTTATTAAAACTCCTGAACATGAAATTGTTTGTCAATCCAAAAACAAATAACCTCCCACTGTGTCTAAAAGACAACAAGGAATTTACAGGTATCAATCTGACGCCAAGGCCGATAGTGGATAGTGGTAGTGTTTTAACACACAATCATACACTTCCTCAACCATTTCCCCTTGCTGTACATTGTGGGGTTTGTTTATATTGGGTAGGTTAGTACTACACATACATCCCTGTCCTTCAAGCTAAGATCAAGAATCTTATGGATCTAAATGACTCATTAACAAATGAAAACCATGAACTCAAATCCAATGCACAAAGTCAAGCAAAAAATTTGAAAAGAACAGGTAATATCATCATAAAAAATGCTGGCAGTGTCAAGGCTGTGATCAATTCTGAGATTTTGTGATTCGATTTTGTTACTGTTTAAATGGTAAGATTGGTTTGTTATTTTTTATTTTTTATTTTACTAAATCAATTTAGATCGACTTGGATTTCTCATATTAATAATAAGACTGGCTACAGAATCGAGAGATTCTATAGCCAAGTCAATTCTCATATAAAATTTAGAATATGTTAGTTGAATAAACATCTAATTTTCTTATTTCATTTTTATTTCAGGATAGGATGTATCTTCTGGTGATCTCATAAGATGGAGCATGTTGGGCTTAGTGGATTAGATATATATTTTTTCTTATTTTGTAATTAGGATAAAAAACTTTCATGGATTATGAAAGATATAGTAGATTATGAGAGGCTTTAGGCCTCCTATATTTGTAACTTTTAGATATTTTTCAGATCTGATCCTATCTTAGAAGATAGGAGGTTTAGCTTTCATAAAACTTTTAAATACTCCATATTTTGTAATGAAAAGGATCTTGGCCTGGGGCAAAAGATGGACAATTAATTCACAGACTTAAATGGAACAACAATATGCATTTTGGCTTTAGCCTCTTGTAAATGGTGTTTTCATTTATGTTTTGTTTATCCTGATATACTAATAAGTTTTGATAGCTTTAGAGTTCACGATCTATTATGTTTTGGGATAATTCTTTTATAAATATCGTCGATATTTGATTATTTAGATATTAATAGTGTGATCATCTATTCAACTTAAATGACAAGATTTCTCTTTAATGTTTAGTTCAATGATAAAATGCAAAGTTGTTACAATCAGATTTATCTTAATGTAATTGCTTGGAATAATAAGATAACGGGACCTATTCGTATCATCTATTATGTTATTAAAACTCAACTGCCAATGCATGTTTTGAATTTATTTAGAACAGTCATAAAGTTCATTGCAGATTTCTCTCTTGGATGTGGTCGTTGGATGTACTTCATTCATACAGAATCTCAGATACATTTCACAAATTGATATCAGGTTAGCTCTCTTATGTTTCTAATTTCTTTCAATTATGCAATTAGTGAAACCAGGAAGTTTAGATTAGCTTTTGACTATCTATACATTATGTGTTTCATAGTCTAGTTTATTTCATATTAGCTCAGATTTGTTAAAAAAATAATAATAATAATAAATTGTTTATGTTCTTTCTTTATTTTCTTCTTAGAAGCAATCATATTTCACATTGATTTTGTAAGTTTTGATTAAATATTACAATTTTTAAATGATGTACATAAGTGAGATTTGTATATTTTCTGCCTAAACACACCTACAACAATTATATTAGAACATATGTATATATATAATATAGCGTTTAGAAATTAGTTAGTTATTTCTTTCTTTTAGGATTTTAAATTGGCTAACATAGCCATTAAACCCGTAAGAACGAGTTACACCAAACGTCTTTGGTTACTTAGACAACCCCGAACCAGATTTGTTCTTCCAGTTGATGGATGATCAATTTCTCCCGTCAACACAACCTCAACCTGTATGTTGGACTTAGGGTAGTATGGGGAGGGAAACTCATGGGTGAATCCTAGTTTTGAGAATATTTTGACAAATATCTCATTCTCAAAATGTTTACCATGATCAGAAACTAAATGTTGTGGGACTTCGAACCAGGTAATGACATGGTTGAAGAAAAAATGTGTTGTGGTGTCAGTAGTGTTCTTAAATGTGGGTATGGCTTCGGCCCATTTGGTAAAATAATTCACTGCCACAACAATGTACTTGTGTCCATTACTGTATGAAGGATTGCAAGTCATGAAGTATATGCCCCACTTACAGAAGGGTTCGGCTGTGATGACTGGGTGTAGAAGAGTTAGTGGAGCTTGTGCTTTGTTTGCATAAAGATGGAATTTATCACATCGCTTGACAGTGTGGATGAAGTCATGAAACAAAGTGGGCAATAAGTACCCTGCTTGAATGATTTTTTGGGTGGTGGACATACTGGAGAGGTGACCACCACAAGCATCGTTGTGGAAATCATTCAAGACTCTGTCGGCTTCGTCGATGGTAATACATCGCCGAAGAATGGTTTCGACCCCGCACTGATAGAGAATGTCTCTGATGAGGAGGTAACGGGGGGTCCGATGGCGAATGCGTCAATGATCATCTCAAGAGATATGAGACCCAAAATTCTATGTACGAAGGTAGACAAGGAGGTGGCCATACTAGGGGTCATCGGAGGGGATGAAGAAAAGGTGTTCATCGGGGAAATCCTCATTGATGGGGGAAGTTGTGGCGTCTGAGGAAAAAGTTGTAATGAGTTCGGCGAGGACAAGAGATTTCTTGATTTTGGGAGTAGAGAACTCTATATCATATTCCTGGAGGATAACGATCCATCGGACGAATATGCCATTGATCTATCATCGACTAATAAAGTACTGCATGGGGTTGGAATCTGCTACGACCTTGGTAGTTTGAAGAAGAATACAATGCCGCAGTTTCTAGACTGCGAGGACAACTGACAATGTGCGTTTTTCATCATGATTATAATTCAAGGGTGGTCCTGAAAGGATTTTACTAATGTAGTAAATCACATTTTAATTCCCGTCATCACCTAATTGGACGAGGACTCCTACGAATGAAACAACATAGGCTAATAAGTAAAGGATGTAATCACGATCATAGTCTGGGGGACTAATCAAAGGGGCATTAGATAGGGTGGATTTTAAATCATCAAAAGTTGTTTGAGCATGTTCTTCCCATCAAAATGTGATATCATGATGCAGTAAGCGGAGAAAACCATGTGCGTGAGTGGCGTAATCTGGGACAAAAAAATGTAAAATGTTGTCTTTTACTTACAAGCTTTGTAGTTGGTGTAAATTCCTAGGTGGTGGAATTTCTATGATAGCTTGGACCTTAAGGGGGTCCACAGTGATGTCATGTTGGGAGACAATGAACCCAAGGAGACATCTGACAGTGACGTAAAAGACACACTTGAGGGGGTTCAAGCAGATATTATATTGGTGACATCGTTGGAAAATGATGTGTAAGTCGTCTAAATGTTGGGATCTATTTTTGGATCGAGTAGTGAGGTCATCCAAATAAGAAAGGATGATGCGAGAAATATCGTGAAAAAAATAGGTCATGGCTCGTTGGAAAGTAGCACTGACATTTTTTAGTCCAAAAGGCATGGCGTGATAAGAAAAGGTACCCCAAGGGATTGTAAAAGTGGTTTTGTACTGATTTGTTGGGTGGATTTGAATTTTATTATAGTCGGAGAACCCATCCATAAAGGATAGTGCCTCATGACCGACACAATCATCGATGATTTGGTCGATGAAAGGGTTTGGGAAGTTGTCTTTGGGACATGCATGGTTGAGGTCATGAAAGTCTATGCAGACGCGAATAGTTCCCCATTTTTTGTTAACAGGGACAGGGTTGGAGAACCAAGAAGTGTACACAATGGGGTAAATTAACCCAACAACGCATAACTTGTCATTTTCGGCTTTGATAGCCACAACTTTGGATGGGTGCAGAGGGCGTTTCTTTTGACGAACATGGGTGATATCTACACATGTGTTGATTCGATGTTTGACTATAGAAGGATCGAGGTCAAGCATCTTTGTATATGACAAGGCAAAAATATCCTAGAATTCCTGAAAGAGATATTTGTAAGCAATGATTTCTTCAGGGGAGCATGCGACACCAATGATGATCTCTTCTATAATTCCTGGTTTAATGGAAATGTCAATTTTGACTGTGGGGGAAATTTTGGCCATGTTTCTTTCTTCAAAAGCATCAGGGGCACGAATAAGGTTTTTGAACCAGTCAATATGCCCCGACAGAATAAAATCCTTGGTTTTGATTGCACATAGGGAGGCTTGGGTAGGAGGGTGAAAGACCTCATGTGAGAGGAAAAGTGTTTGATTATGGAGTGAAGTCCATGGGAAATCAGGGGTAGTCAGTTCCTCCAGGATATCTTCATCATAGTGGAAAATGTGAGAATATAGGGGATCTTGGGAGTTGGTTGGGGGAACTATCAATGGGTAAGTGTTAGTGTCCTCAAGGGGTGAGGACATAGAAGGGATATCGTGTACAGGGTGTGATGGCTTGCTTGAAATAAACCAAATGCCACGATACTATGGATGGTACCTCGTTCACTCGGGGATTGACGATGAAATATAACGAATATCAATAATGTGAGCCTCCTCTATGGGGAGTGACTGAGAGGGATCTAGCCAAGATGTGTGGTGTACTGCAAATAATGTTTGGTGGAATTGAGGTAGAGTTGGGAAATGATGAGTGTAATGGCCATATTCTGAACATATGGCACACACAAAATTGGTTTGTATCCCTTTCTTATGTGTGGTTGAGGACTCCCTAGTAGAAGTGGATGTACTTGGTGGAGTGGAAAGTAATGGGGTTGCTTTGGCGAGAAGGATAAGATTATGTAACTCATGAAGATTAGGACATATGTTAGTGGGGTGTCCTCTTTCTCATAGTGCACAAGGAGTTTGATCTTGGGGAGGGCTCAGAGCTATGGGATTTTTCTTCCTTCATCTGCCCCCAGTGGTGGTGGTGTTGCCACTAGTTGGGGGTGAGTGTGGTGTGTCAAGAGCCTGTACTAGGATCTGCATCGGTAATCCCTTAGTTTGGGGAGGGAGAGATGGTGTAGGAACCATGTTGGGAAGGATGAGAGTAGTGACTACCTCGAATGCTTGGACTCTAGGTGGGGGGTTAAAAAAGGGGATTTGAATAATGGCTTGGTTAACTGTTTCCCAAAACAAGATTTTCCCTT
>ML778518.1:458873-483412 GCA_009831015.1 Picea engelmannii
ATATCAGTTCTATCAGAAGAAACTACACACACTTGAGCTGAAATAGAAGGGTGTAGGAGAGGTGGTGCTCCATGATATGCCCCCAACAATGATGGGTCCTTAAATATTCTAGGACCAATTTCGATGACCAGAAAAGCATTCGAGCTAGCCTGAACAAGAGGGAGGATGTTATCAATGTTGGCAGAATGATTGGGCTCGTAATGTGTAAGATGGTCAATGGTAACAATTTTCCCATTGTGGGGGAACATCATCATATGAAACACAGAAGAGGATACCGCCTTCATAGAATACATGTATCTACGTCCAAACAAGATATTGTAATCAATTGGGGAATCGATAAATTCAATGTCGATAAGGATGGTTTTTCCCCCAAGTTCTACAGGGAAATTTTGGAAGAGCCCTTCAGGGGATGATGGTTGACCGTCATAAGCTCTCAGTGCGATGGAAGATGGTACTAGCTCAGGTGAGCCAGGTTTTTTCCATACTACTTTGGATATGATCCATGTGGATGCACCTTCATCGATGATGCATTGATGAAATGTGATGTTCTAGATCTTAACTGGTATATGAAATGCTACCAGGGCAGGGTGGCATGGCTCTCCGCTATCTAGATCAAAGGTGATGAGTCAATTATCAGCTGGGTTGACTACCCCTAAGGAGGAAAGCAAGGAGTTTCACTATGATGGATAGGTTTGTAGGACCTCCAACACAGACATGGTTGCAAAAGATTGTGCAAATTCATCTACCAGACTGTAGTTATGGGATTCCCTAGCATGAGGGTTATGTACATTCTGTTGTAATGGTATGCAAGGTATACAAGGGTTTGGTTCAGTGTTAGGAAGGGGAATAATAAATGGTTTTCTAACTGTAGCGGGCGCTGCTTCTTAGGTGGTTGGGGTAGAGTCGGGAGGCAGGCCATATGGATGACTGCGTTTTTGGAGAATAATATTTTCCTCACTGGTATGGAGGATATTGCGATCTGCTAGATTTCTAGCTTGATTGGGACCTGGGTTTTTATATTGCCCCATTTGTGGTGGGGTTGATTTTATCTCTTGTTCGGTATTCATCACACCTTGGTGTGGAATAGGGTTTTGCAAAACAACTAGAGGTGGTGATTGCAAATAATGTTGTGGGGCCTGTTGTGGGGCCTTCTGTGGGGCAGGCAGTGTCAAAGGGAATTTGTTAGGTAGCTAGAGAGGTAGTGGGGGGGGGGGGGGGGGNGAGGGCCCATAGTGATAATAGTGGAGGTCATTCAATGTAAGGTGGACTAGGCCCACTATATTACTAAATAAGGCCCACAATGGTAGTTAGATATAATAAATGTAAGAGGACTCTCAATGTAAGGTGGAATAGGTCCACTATATTATTAGATAAGGTCCACTATGGTAGTTAGATAAAATAAATAGATAGTTAGATATAATAAATGTAAGAGGACTTCTTAGAAGGTTCTACTTCTAGAAAATTCCTCATCTAGAATGTTCTTAGGTGATGGTAGCACTATATAAAGGGTTTCAAGAAATGTAATGGGACATGACGAGAAATATTGTATTTGGAGCTGAAGCTCATTAGGAGGAATTCCTCTCGAAGATTAAAGTGAACAGGAGATGATCCCTTCCATAATAGGATCCATTGTATGGTTTTGCCCTACCTCAAGGGTTTGATGTAATAAAGTGGTGGTTTTCTTTATTGTTTCATATATCTTGTGTGGTGATTGTATTCAAATATCTTTGGTACTATTGTGGTATTTTGTATTCATGTATTTGAAACTTAACAAGTGGTATCAGAGCACTTTCCTTGTCCAAAGAAGAGAATAATTCATTTATTTTTGCAGAATTTTTCTAGGGAAGAAAAAGAGGGCAGTGCACTTCAGGTTCATGTCTGAAGATTTATGAGATGAATTTGGAAAAAAAAATGGGTATTTGAATTCCTCTCAGAAAAATACTCAATTTAAAAAAAAAACATCAGTCGAAATGGAGTCTGGGAAGTAAAGTTATGAGCATTTTAAATTCAACATTTTTTCAGGGTTTTTCCGAAAAAAACCACGATTTTCTGCAGTAATCTATTGTTCTATTTTTTGGGGTTTTTTCATGATGAAAACGAGACTGCAAAGTTCATAACTTGTCATAGGGTTCTCATATTTATACCATATTAGTTCCATTGGATAAATCATTTTAATAGTTTTCCTTTGGTATATTATATGTGGTGTTTCCAATGGATATGCACTCTCAAACTCAGGGAAATTCTACACATGATTGAAGTAGTCAAAGCCGATATGCATGACCACCTGCAAGGCATAAGAGATAGTCATCAAAATATTCAATGGTCATTAGATATCATTCAAGAGAGATATCTTATGGCAGACATCATGAATGAATACCATCAAGAAGTGTATGATTGGTATGATTTGGAGGATGATTGTGATGATTGGTGTATGGATAGTTGTCATTTCTGGGATGACAACCGCTTCCATATTTTATTTGATGACTCTAATTCACCTTAGGTAGAGAGCATCAATGTGACTCTACTTCACCAGTGTCCAGCCTGCATATTCTACAATGGTATTGTTCCATCCAAATTCAACTTTGACCCTTTCCCACTATGTGGATGGATATTCTTATTTGGATTCACATGGTAGGTGTCAGTATGGGGAGAATCATTTTTCGTTGGTTATTGGGTGCCAATATCTTCTGTGGGGACTTCACATGAGAAATTGAACATGGGACCCTGGTTTACAATGGTAGTTGGACTACTTCAACATGATGGCTTCCATTTCTCAATGGGACCATGGTTCTTTAGTCTACTTCATCACTATGGTCCACACTTATCCATGGGACCCTGATATATGGTTGTACATCAAGCGTTGAGGACAACACTTTCATAAGGGGGATGGAATGTTAGGTAGCTATAGAGATAGTGGGGGGGCCCAGAGGGCCCATAGTGATAATAGTGGAGGCCATTCAATGTATGGTTGACTAGGTCCACTAGATTATTAAATAAGGTGCACTATGGTAGTTATATATAATAAATGGGTAGTTAGATATAATAAATGTAAGATGAATTCTTAGAAGGTTGTACTTCTAGAAGATTCCTCCTCTAGAATGTTCTTAGGTGATGGTAGTACTATATAAAGGGGTTCAAACAATGTAATGGGAGATGAAGAGAAATATTGTATTTGGAGTTGAAGCTCATTAGGAGGAAGCCCACTCGAAGAGGCAAGTCAACAAAAGAGGATCCATTCCATAATAGGATCCATTGTATGGTGTTTCCCTACCTCAAGGGTTTGATATAATGAAGTGTTGGTTTTCTATATTGTTTCATATATTTTGTGTGGTGATTTCATTCAGATATATTTGGTACTATTGTGGTATTTTGTATTCACGTATTTGGAACATAAAAACGTTGTGTGTTCATGGATTCTTTCATCTGTTTGTAATCGACAATTTGGGGGAAGTGGTGAGTATGATGTCCATACTCACCACATAGAGCGCAAGGGAAGTTAGTTATGAGTTTATTGTTCTTCCCTTGCCGTGGTTGATTGTTATTGTTTCCCCCTTGGGGGTTTTGGTTTCCCCCAGCACGACAGTTTTATTGGGGGTTATTTCCTCCTAGTCCAGAGTTATTATTGTTTCAGTTTTTTCCTTTATTCTTGGAATTATTCGACTGATGGGATGGATTTGACTTATCAATTGTTCAAAAGTATGAACATGTTGAATGGGAGAGGGATGAACAAAATTAACGTCAGCATGTGGTTGTCATGGTGGAGGAGCAACCGACTGGGGAGGACGAGGAAATGGGAAATATGGATTGTCTTTTGGAGACGATCCATATGGCGTATAGGAAGTTGAAGTAACTCCCCTACTATTGCGGTTGTATAGGGGGGTTGGGGTTGAACCCGTACTGGATTGAGAAATCAGATGCATCTGGGGTGTCGGTGGGGGTCCCCCCAACGACTGAGAGGGAACAACAGGATATGAATGTTGGTGAGTGGGAGGAGGGTAATAAGACATCCCTCCATATGGTTTTGGATACTGATTTGCACCATAAGTAGGTGATGGGTGGTCGTAAGGGTTGAGGTGTGTCACAGAACCAATCAACCCATCCGTAGCATGGGACATCCTAGGTTTGTCCTGGCCAAATGGTATGGGTTTGGGTGCATCAGGAAATATTGTGTACAAGTAACCTGATTGAGCATATATGAGGTCAAATTCTTGGGCTTTATTGATGGCTTCCTCTTCTGATTGAGGAAAATTGAATGCTACATCCTTTGTAATCACAAGGACAAACGATTTGAGAAACCAATCAAGACGTTGGGTGGTTTCTACTTTACACAAACTACGTCATCGATGCCAATCATGGATGTGATTGGCGATATGGATAGCAGTGGTTTTTTTGAAATCGGAGAGAAGTTCCAGGCCAGTATCATGAAAAACTGGTAATTGGAAAAAGGACAAAAAGGCATTGGCCAATGATTCAAAGGTCACATGGGATCCTGATTTTTCGTCCACATACTATTTGGCTGATGAACCAGTGAGATTTATTTGAAATAACCTCAAGCGTATGGAGTCATCCATGATGTTGTTTGAAGAGAACCATAAGTGGAAGGTCATAACATGGATGGTGGGATATTCCCCTGGTTTTCCTTCAAACTTTGGAATGTCTAAAGGTGATTTGGTAGGCATATTGGACCAAGTGGCATCATGCAAACTGGGGCCATTCGTGAGTTTGGTTAAATTAGGAATGTTGAGGGATGTCAAGTATGGCATAGGGGGATTTAGTGGAGGATTATTTCCAACCATTGTGTGTGTAGGTAATGGACCCATCCCTTGAGAGGGATTTAGTGGGTTTGTACTTCTTCTTTGAGAAGAAGTTTGACTCCTGCCTCCTTGTGAAGGAGAACCAATAGATGGATGACCTTGGGTATTTGACCCAAGCAAAGTGGAACCAAGTCAAGGTTATCCCAAAATAGTGCCACTCGCTAGGGTGTGAGATGGTTGAGCCGGTGAGTTGGAAAGACTAGGGACTCATCCTAGAATAGGAGGAATATTATGCAAGCATCTAGAACAACGACGATTATGTGGTTCCTTTATGGTTCCAACTAGCAAAGTGAATGTGTGAAAATGGTGACAAGAGAGAAATAAATGAACAAGAGCTTTGTATATGTGTTACCTTCACAAGATAGTATAACTCACAATTGGATGTAATCAAATGAACATCATACATAAATCAACTGTAAATAAATAAGCATGTGGATAGGTGGTTTTTGTCCATGTGGAGGAACAATATAAATAAATACTCATGTCCTAAAAGATCTATCGTTATTCTTCTCAATTTAGTACTTGGCCTTCCAATAGTACTCGACAATGGGGTCTGAAGCCATGGGAAGATGAACTAGTGAAGGTTGAAGTAATCGGTTATAATGAGGGGTAGAGGGTGCATATCCCAAAAGAGTTGGTGATATTTCTCAATAGCCACACAAAATATGATCAAAGTGCGATTGCAACCCAAAACCACCACCTAGGTAGATATCCTATGTTTGGCCACTAAGTACCTCGATCAAAGTGAGACATTTAGATTTTCAGCCTAACAAATGGGTCATGGGATGGATACCCTCATAAGAGTTGGGTGACTCAAGGAGGGATGTGCAGAACAACTAGTCCTCGACCTTCGACCCTACATGGGTATCTCCCTACCTTAAGGTATAGGAACATTGACTTGGAGGATTTAAAAGATCCCTATTCTCAACTTCTATTGTTTCAAAATGTGAGAACCTAATAATGAAGGTTTATTTGGATGCCTACCCCCGAGATCCTACCTAGACTAAAAAAATTATTTTGGCACCTTCTGTGGAGGAAACTTTAGTGTGTTCTTAGAAAAATTTTAAATGTGGTGGGCTGAGAGATTTGGGTCACGGACCAACCTCGTTTGAATTAAATTGGTGTGGATTATTTCCAAAGAAGTAGTCAGATCTTTCATAATTCCTTTGAAATACTTTATGAGTACTAAGAAAGAAAGCCTACTTCGACCTCCACTATTCTAATAGAAATTATGTGTGTGAGGAGTGGCTTTGTGTGCAAGAAAGTGAAAAGTGTGAAAAATGTTTTAATAAGTTAAGTGTGAGATTGCAACATGTAGACTTCATGTGGTCCTTACAAATATTCTTACCTAGATTACTATGTTTCTTTGGTACAACCTTGCGGAATATTTAAAGCCCTAAAGAACTAGCAATGTGGACATATGGGTCCTTACAAATCCTTTAAACTCCCTAGAATGTTGTCTAAACTAGAATTTTTTTTTAAACGATCCTAGGATTGTAGACATGTGGGCATGTATGGGCCCATTAGTTGAACTTTTAAACTTTCCTAGAGTGTTGTCTAAACTAAGAAAGATTTTAGAAATTATCCTAAGATTGCAAACATGTGGGCATGTATGGGCACTTACAAATCTTTAAGATGATTTCCAATAGCTAAGAGGCACCCTAGGGGGGATTTTTCCTCTCCTAATGATTTTTTAAGGGAGATGGTATTTCCTTTCAACCACCTTTTTTGATTCCCGATATCACACTTGGGTACAGGGGAAGAGCATACTTGAGGGTTAAAATTGATTTCTAGTCCCAAATTAATTGATTGTGTTTGAACAAGCAATGACTTCAACTCAAAAATTTAAATGCCAAATGAGCCATCCATGTGGCAACAAAGAAAAGAGAAGAATAGTGATTCTTTTTACCCCTATGTGCTTATGTTAGATAACATTTCTTGTGATAAAGGACTCTAAATGAAGTGTGGTTGTTTTAAAAAGTGCATGAAATTAAAATCTGAAGGCTAGGGGCCCTCATACAACTCATAAAAACCCTTACAATTTTCAAAAAATGAACTTATGTGCGGGTTGTAGTTCTGACAGGCACCCAGAGGGCACAAAATGCACAGAGTTATAAATATTGTCACACGTACAATGCACAGAATGCGCGTTTGTGTGCCTTGAAAGCCGCACACTTCCTATAACACATCGGGAAATAAATTTCCAACTGAAATTCTCGTGCCTTGGCTCTAAATTTTGACTTTGGAAGACTGGAATAGGCTGGTTTTCATACCTGCATATCAAAACAATTAGAAATAAGTGCTCTCAAGACTTAAATAGGGAGGAATTTGATACCAATCCCTAGTATGGTCACCAATATGTTGTGTTGGTATTTCCACATGGGTGAGCAAAAACACAACACTTATTTGCTTAGTTAAGTCAGCTAAACAAGACAAAGGTTTTTGAGTTGATTAGATAACCAAATACATATGAAACAAGGAAATAAAACTAAAAACAAAGAGAAATAAATGTTAAAGAATCTTGTAAGAACTAGAACCATGAAAATAAAAAAATGACCATCATATAGCTACCACTGGATCAATATATTGATAGGCTAACACCATAGAGAAAGGCAGGGACTTATGAATCCCCTCTTCCTCCTTCTGAGGGATCTTGAATTCGCTAATAGAGATATCTTCTCTTTATGCAATGGAAAGTGACAATGGTGAAGAAATACAATGCCAATCCTCTCAAGAGGTGAGTGGAATGGCCCTTGCTATAGTGCTTGAATGATTCCAAGATAAAAGAGGATTCTCAAAGAAGAATTCTTGCAGCATAACAATACCTTGAAGTTCTTATTTTTCTATCACACCCATGGCACATATTTATAAAGTCCATTCATGGAAATATATAATTGGTTCATAGTGTGAACAAAGGGGCCTTTTAGGGAACTTCCTAGCCCTTGACCATCCTCCAAGATACATTTCACTCATATTTGAGTGTCAAATCGTGTTGGGGGTCGGACTAGAAGTGGTTGAGAGGTTGGCAAGACTCATAAATGCATCGTTCATGAGAAGTGTGCAACGTTTCTCATTGATAGTCACGCATCTTGCACACAATTCGCGCTGAGGGTTGTGTTAGCCTGTGTATTTTGTGCACTGTGCACGCGCTTCCTTTAGTGAATTTGCACACTTTGATTTTTGAACCAAGTATATAGTTTTTTCCTATTTGATGGATTTATGTGTTGTAGGTGAACTAATTGTTGCTGGCATTGATGTCTTTCTTCAACCATTATGTGCAATGTTGCATATGATTTTTTAGTAATAACAATTTTGTCTAAGTAATTGGTTGTAGAGTTCAATAGTGAAGTGGCTCTTATTTGTATTCTAACATTTAGTGATTGCATCTTTCGATACTTTTTCAAGTTATTCTTCTTTTAATGAAAATAGGTTGTTCTCATCATGTTTGATTAAAACTTTTTATTACAAATGTAATTATTTTTTCATGTGTATGTTTGTATCCTACAACCCATCATTAAAGAGATTCACATTCCACCTCAAAATGAGTAATGTATACGATGGTTTTAATTTTTTTATACAAATGCAATTATTTTTTCATGTGTATGTTTGTAGCCTTTTGCTCATTATTAGAGAGATTTATGTTTTTTCATGTGTATGTTTGTATCCTACAACCCATCATTAAAGAGATTCACATTCCACCTCAAAATGAGTCTTATACACGATGGTTTTAATTTTTTTATACAAATGCAATTATTTTTTCATGTGCATGTTTGTAGCCTATAGCTCACTATTAGAGAGATTCATGTTCCACTTCAAAATGAGTCTTATATACTGATTGCACATTTTGATACTTTTTCAAGTTATTCATCCTTAATGAAAATAGGTTGTTTTCACTATGATTATTCACTTTTTTAATTACAAATGTCATATTTTTTCATGTGTATGTTTGTAGCCTATAACCCATCATTAAAAAGATTCGCATTCCACCTCAAAATGAGTCTTATACATGATGGTTTTAATTTTTTTATACAACAACAATTATTTTAGCCCATTACTAGAGAGATTCACGTTCCACTTCAAACTAAGTCTTATACATTGTCTCTCTTACCCCTCTCATTGTAGATGTAGCATGGAATTACATATTCTTTGAGCACTTAATGTAGGAATTGACATTGTATGTTCTCTGGGCACTCACTTATTCTTTCTAGTCTTTTAATTTAATATTAATCGGTCATTCTTATTATTTTATTCTTTTTAGTTTTTTTAATTTAATATTATTTCATTGTAGATGTAGTATGGCATTACATATTCTTTGGTCACTTAATGTAGAAATTAACATTGTATGTTCTCTAGGTACTTACTCTTTTTTTTCCACATAAAATTTTACTTTATACTAGTTAAAATATAAACTATTTCGATACAAATAAACCATCACCACCATATCCAAATAAAAAGCTATAGGATATTTATTGGGTATCTAATATCCATATTGTCTTCCCATCCCACAAAATATGTGAACTGACTATCTAATAGCCCTCTCAAAATCTACAAAAAGAGGCAGTTCCATAACATTCAATATTACAAAGATAAATGTCGTTGGATCATATCCCCACACCCCATAGGAAAGACAAGAGCAACCCGGAACCTAAAAAAGTTCTATTGACAAAGGAGGACCCTCATGTTCCTCAACACACTGAAAATAGAATATTTTCTGAGGTTTCTTGTGAAGTGCTTGTTTCGATATGTTGTTCGCTTCCAAGTTGTCATCCCTGTAAACATAATCAAAAGTAATATGATGAAAAAGTTTAATAATATCAACCAGCCTATCCTTCTATCATTCCAATGAAATCACTTGAAGATGACCTTTTTCACGCAACCAATTAATTGCAATCATCGAATCTCCCTTCACATGTAAATCATAAATAAAGAGCCTTGAAGCAAGTGTCAGAAGGGCCCAAACACACATCAATTCGGCCCTTGTATTAGAGCCTGGGACATAATTTAATTTCCACTTGTAGATGTGGTTGTCCCTTGTCTCAACAATACCTCCAGCCCCACTATTGAATCATGTGGCTTCAACAACCCCATCAAACCATTCAGTTGCACCTTTCACTTCGTCCTTTATAACTCTGTTCCTCATAGCCGGTGCTTTCACCTATGTAGCATAAGATTCCATCGCTATAGTCACCAGGGTAACCACTCTAAAAGCTAAAGGTTTTCTTTCTTCGAATATAGAAAAATTGCGATCCATCCAAATGAACCAATAGACAAAAATGGGTAAGGTAGAATGTCGAGTCCTTCCAGAAATCCAATTTTTAAAGCATTCTGTAAGAGAAGATCCAACCCAAGAACCCAATAAATTCCTATGAGTATGAAGTGTTGTCCAAACTATGTGCACAAATGAGCATTCCACAAATAGGTGTAAGTCCGATTCACAATTCTGATTACATAGCACACACCAGCCCAGTCCATTAAAACCACGACGCTGGAGGTTCTCCCATGTGAGAATTTTATTCTCCACTAGTAGCCAAGTAAAATGTTTCAGTTTCATTGGACAATTCCATATCCAAAGATTCCTCTGCCACCCCTTTACAACACAAGACCGCTTTCTCCTCTCTATCCTCATATATATTTGTAATTGTGATACAACCAGAAGCATTACCTCCCAACCATCTAATTTCATCAGGTCATTTGGAAAGAAGAATCCCATTTTGTATAAGTTCCTTCCGAAAACACGTCCACTCACAAGCTAGTCGCCCACCAAGCCCCAAATCATCACTGGTATGCCACTTAGTTCCTGTTATACCCAAACATTGTTCACGAGTAGCATGAGAGAGACAATTCACTCCTCTTTGATTTAATTCAAGGATTAAACCATCTGAAACAATAACTTTTTCACCCATACCCAAAATGTAGTCCCTGTTGACCAAAATGGAATCCCCCGAACCTAGATACCATGCAATCCAATGCAACAGTATATGTATCGATTTTAGTAAGTACTTCCATACATGAGAGCCCCTTATCGAAGAAACCGTGACCATCCTAAGCCATCCCACAACCGAGCAAGATCTGAGATACTTATCTATGATAACATGATGCCACATACCTTCCTTCATTAACACTCTCCATAAACTATTGGCCGCCATAGCCATAATGAAGCTATGAAGATTCCTCAAGCCCCATACTCCATAGAGTTTTGGCCGAGCTAAAAGTTTCCAGTTGCAGAGATGGAATCTTATTTTATTTCTAGAACCAGACCACAGGAAGTTAAACATCAACTGATGTAAATGATTTAGAATTGAAGATGGTAGATTTGATAAAGCAAGCCAATAGATTGGCTGACTTTCCAATACCTCTTTAATTAAAACAAGTTGACCTCCAATAGACAACCATTGATTGCACCAATGGATAATGCGCTTTTCAAATTTCTCTATGAGCTAATTCCAATCATCAACATTATACCTTTCCATCTTTAAAAAGTAACCAAGATACTTAAAACCAGAAGCTAAAGAAAGAAAGTTATAGTGAAAAACAAGCTTATAGGAATCCAATATAGAAGGTTGAATGTCGTAATGAATAAAATATGTTTTGTGGACATTAATCACCAAACTGGATGCCTCGCAGAAAATATTCAAAATTCTTTTTATCTCCATCCATTCTAGTAAAGAGGATTTTGTCATAATAAGAATATCATCGACAAAAAGAAGATGGAGGACTTTAATAAACCTTGAAACTTTTATACTTATAATGTTACCTTTTGCTTGGATATCTTTTAATGCCAGACTCAGTCCTTCCATAATGAGAATGAAGAGTAGGGGAGACAAAGGGCACCCTTGTCTTAGCCCTCTGCCACTGTTAAAAAAATAAGTAGGTTCTCCATTGATTAAGATAGCATATGTTGCAAAACCTACACATCCCATGATCCATCTTATCGTAGGTAGCCCAAATCGACATTGCAAATGCACCAGTCGAAGGTAGTCCCAGCTAACACAGTCATAAGCCTTCTTTAAATCTATCTCCATGATTAAAGCTTGAATTTTTTTCTCGTGGATACTATGCAGACATTCCTGAGCCGTCCTGATGGCATCTATAACTTGCCTCCCCTTCAAGAAGCCAAATTGTTCCTCCGATAATGCACGTGACAAAATGGGCCTTATCCTTTTTGCAATAATTTTTGATATAATTTTATAACATAAATTACAAAGAGCTATTGGGCAGAAATCCCCGAAGGAGGCTAGACCATTGACCTTAGGAATTTAGGCGATGAAGGTCGAGTTCAAAGATATCTTTACTTCTCCCGACAGACGGGAATCCTCCACAACCTCGAACAAATCATTAGCTACCAAGTCGAAATATTTGAGAAAAAACTCAACCGTCCAGCCATCGGGACTGAGACTCTTGTCCTTAGTGAATCCCTTAAGAACTTCTTTAATTTCCTCTATAGTGCAAGGACTCTCAAGAGTAATGACCTCCTCCTCAATAACAAACCTTTGATATAGACGAACATTGGCTATCTGTTCTTCATTGATATTGTGATCCGATTCTTTAAAAAAGTTACTAAAATGCCTGACTGCTTCACTCTTAATAGCCTCCTGTCCTTTGTGAACCTGATTCATCTCATCTGTGGCCTCCCACGAATGTTTTTTATTGTGCTTGAAGCTAGCATAGTGGTGAAAATATGTTGTATTTTTGTCACGTCTCTTGATCCACGTAGCCCTTCTCTTTTGACTCCAACGTTCGTCTTCTGCTAACAACAATTTATTCATTTTCATTTCCAAATATTTGATACGAGAACCCATATCAAATGTATTTTCATGTTCTCTACTGTGCAGGGACAAATCCACAATTTCCTCTTCAATAGAAATAAGTAAATGTTGTTCATCGACTTTTATTTTTTTTATCCATTCCTTGACACGATGCTTGAGAGACTTTAATTTCATAATAAATCTATGTTGTGGCCCTTCCAACACAGAAAGTTCATGGTTATTCCAAACTTCCCAAACCAGTAAGCCAAAAGATACTTCTTTCATCAAATCCAGATTGAATTTGAAAGAGTATGCAACTAACTTAAAGCCAAAATCCAAATGAAACAATATTGGTGCGTGGTCCGAAATATAAGGGTATCCTACCTAGGAGTGGAATCTAACAGAGTCAACTAGGAGAGAGTCAGAATATTCTTTCTAGTCTTTTAATTTAATATTAATCGGTCATTCTTGTTATCTTATTCTTTTTAGTTCTTTTAATTTCATATTAATAGGTCATTCTTATTATTATAGTTGGTTTTTAAATTTTTATATAGATGTAATTAGTTTTTAATGTGTGTTTGCACTATATCATTGAAGAGATTTATGTGCCTCCTCAAAAATATTTTTATATATTGTTTGTTTTCTATATTGTTGTTTTTTTTCCCGCAGAAAATTCATACTAATTATATTAAGAATATAATTTTTCATACAAACCCCGGCAAATTAATGCCTGATTCCTAAGAATGATATTCTTCCTATCTCTCTAAAAGGAGATGAAACAGATTGTCCATACAATCAACCAACACAATCATTCTAAAACAAGAGAGCTCTTCAAGAGCACTAAACATCACACCGCCTGTGACTAGAAAAACAATACAAAGAACCTGAATTCGACACATTTTGCAATTAAAAAATGTCAAAATGATGGACATTTCCAGCAAAAACTCCATCCCATGAGTGATAAAAGAGTCTTCCACTCACAGTCGTTAGAGATTTCTTCGATAAGAGATCTTCCTCCACATTTTTCTCTCTGTAGATATGCTGAAAATGGATAACCCTGAAGGAAGCGGCCAGAACACTGGTTTTATTTTTTCATCCTTCAATATTTATAGCCCGAAGATTTGATTTTTTTTTAACCAATCAATTATTACTTTTGAATCCCCAAATAGTTGAATATCGATAATATCCAAATATTTTGCGATAAAAAGCACAGCCCACGCTCCCATTAGCTCTGCTTTGGTGTTTGTTCCCTCCCCACAATTTAAATACCAACGATAATCCATCGATGAAAAAGACTTTATAACACATCTCGCCCCGCAAATTGAGCCACATGCCTCCAATGCTCCATCAAAAAAATCCATTGAACAACCAATAATCCTATTTAAAGAAGCAAATCTTAATTTCATAACTTTTTCAGTCGTGGAGACACTCTCATGTGCGTTCATGACCTTAAGGGAAGTCACCCTTGCTGAAGGGTTCTTAACTTCGAAGAGGAATTTATTATGGTCCAACCAAATGTGCCAGTATACTATCAAAGAAAAAATTTTTGATAGATCGGGACTACTATTCCACTCGTCCATACACTCATTAAGAGTATTTCCAATCCACTGGGTTCTTAATTTTAGCACTTGCAAACAATGAAACTATACCTCCTTTGTAAATGGACAATGAATAAAAAGATGTGGATTATCTTCGTCATGATGCTTACACAGAATACAAAAACCTGGACCAATCCACCCTTTCTCTTGAAGAATGTCCCACGTCAATAACATGTTCTCCACTACTAACCAGAAAAACAATATGATCTTTTGTTGAACTTTGTGTTTCCATAAAGAAGTTTTCCAGCCTTGACTGACATGAAATTTGTGAGAGGAAATGATTTCATTATAGCAATTTTTAACGGAGAAATTCCCTGAACCATCCCCTCCAGACCAACGAAGAGAGTCTGCTTGGTCACCCCGCAGATATATTCTGTCTTTATTCAATTCAATAGTGAAGGAGTTCCACTCCATCATGCGCACTCCAGTCAAATTTAGTTCAATACTCATTTTCCAAGCAACTGCCAGAGAAGTTGGGTCAATAAAGTTTGAAACATGTGCTAAAGAAGTAAGTTGTTTATTGCTCATATCCTAGACAAGATTTGAACTAAGCAACGCATAGTCCCCCATACTAAGAATCATATCTCTTCCTAAGGAAATATGATTCCATGCCCCTGGCTTCCAATAGAGCCATTGCAGAATAATCAGAAGCAATCTAAGAAATCTTGACCACTGTCTAGAGACAACCCATCGGTTATGCTGAGGTTGTCTGATCCAATTTACAAGAGAGGTAGAAGTTAAATACTTATCCATAACCACTTGATTCCAAATGCTCTGATGCGTGAGAAGCCTCTATAAAGTCGTAGCATTGAGAGCCAAATTAAAATGATGGAGATTTTGAAAACCCCATCCCCCATTCCTTTTTGGTCTGGCGAGAAGATCCCATCTACAAAGATGATACTGGCAAGAGTCTGACCATCCATTCCATAAGTAATGAAAAATCAATTTACGGATATTATTGATAATAGAGAGAGGTAATGACTCCAGAGACATCTAGAAGACCGGTTGTCCTTCCAGGATGGACTTAATGAGAGTGTATATGCCCCCTAAAGTGAGCCACCTATTATACCGGCCCGATATTTTCTGAGAGAACTTTGAAACTAACCAGCCCCAATCTGTTTCTTGGCTTGAACCAATCTTTATAAAATACCCCAAATACTTAAAACCCTCTGAAAGTTCACTGAAGAAAAAATTGAGGAGATATTTGAACGAAGAAAGTTCTTGTTCATTGAGGCCTTCAAATATAACTGTAGTTTTTGACTGACTTACTGAGAGTCCTGAAGCTTTGCAAAATAGCTCAAAGATCTCTTTAATCTGCTTCCAATCAACAAGAATAGCCTTTGACATAATAAGAACGTCATCAACAAAGAACAGGTGTAAATTTTTTGTCAATCTAGAAACATTAATACTTGAGATCAATCCTTCAACTGATGAATTCTTCAACAGTAAACTAAGACCCTCCATCGTAAGAATGAAGAGAAGAGGGGAAAGTGGATAGACTTGGTGGACCCCCCTCTCGATTCTAAAAAATTCTGATGGTTATCCATTTACTAAGACCATGAAAGACGAGGAAGTTGCACAAGACATAATCCAATTTGTTAACTAAATACCCAAGCCCACTTTAAGAAGAATCAATCGGAGTATACTCCAGTCAATACAGTCATAGGATTTCCGTAGATCAAGCTTCAACACTAGAGATTTAATATTCTTCTTTGTTATGATGTGAATACTTTCGCTAGCAGCCCCAATCGCATCTTGTTTACAACTTCCTTTTAAAAAGCCCAACTATTCAGGAGAAATAAATCTAGAAAACAAAGGTTTTAATCGATTAGAAATGACTTTGGAAATGATCTTATAACAGAGATTACAAATCAATATAGGGGGAAATTCATCAAATGTTCTTGGGTGATTTGATTTCGGAATCAAGGTCAGAAAAGTAGAATTTAGACCACCCACTATAGAGCCCTGAATTCTAGACTCTTCAACCATTGCAAGAAGGTCCTCCCCCAGGAAATCAAAAAAGAAAAAAAAAATCTGAAGTCCATCCATCTGAGCCTAGACTCTTCTCCTTCTTGAACTATCCCAAAACCCCTTGTAATTCTTCCAAAGCTACCGGAGAGACCAAATCGGTTGCTTCCTCTTCATTCACCCACTCAAAAAATAGTTTCATAACTTTGCATTGTTCACTGATATTCATTGTTAATGGCGCCTTGTACAAAGTTTTAAAATAATTTTTTGCTTCAATTTTTAAAGCATCTTGTTCAATTTACAAGTAGCCATCTCCTGAATAAATCTCCCACGAATGCTTTTTTGTCCTGTTGTGAGCAGCCACTTTATGGAAATATCTAGTATTTTTGTCCCCGCTTGAAAGCCATAGGGATCTACTATTGAGGCGCCACATCCCCTCTTCACACTTAAGAATCGAATTTCTCTATGTTTCACTCTGTTTCAAGGATGATAAAAGTTCTAAACTGTTAGGATCCTCCATAAGTAACTCGATACAGTGTTTAATCTTAGCTTCCAATAGTAGCAGTTTCAATCTTTTGTTTTTTTTATTCTCCTTATACCAGCACTTGTTTAATTTTTTAACTACCTGAAGCTTCTATAGCAGGCGCACCTGTTTATTCTCTTCCCAAAGGAACATATGATCTTTCCAAGTCTTGTGAATCAGGTCAACATAATCCTTCTCATTGAGCCAATCCACATTGAACTTGAAGGGAAAACTTTTGTAAAATGGGAGTTGTTCCATCTGGAAGCATATTGGTGCATGGTAAAAAATGAA
Organism: Picea engelmannii; assembly: GCA_009831015.1. Taxonomy (NCBI): domain Eukaryota; kingdom Viridiplantae; phylum Streptophyta; class Pinopsida; order Pinales; family Pinaceae; genus Picea; species Picea engelmannii. The sequence goes on from ML778518.1 coordinate 475,813, forward strand.
CAGGGATTCGACCTAGGAACGATAGTTTCCAGCGACAGAAAGGATTTTTTTTGATATAAGAACTCTATCCATCCTCCTAGAAATAGCATCCTTTCTGGACCGACCATTCCTCCAGGTAAGCGTTAACATAGTCAGTTTAATGTCCACTAAATTATTCGAATGAAAAAGAGTTTTAAAATAATCATCCATATTCATTATGTTACCAGATCCTCCCCAGGCCTCTTCCTCAGCCAAGATAATATTTAAATCACCTGCTAAAATCAAGTTTGGTAAAATTAAGACACCACTTTCAGCGATCGACTTCCAAAAAGTAATTTTGTTCTGGAAAGGGCCATATAAATTTAAATAAACCAGCTCCCGATTAGTTGCTATGTTTCTTACAGATAGTAAAATACCACCAGCCAAATGAGAACCTTCTAAAATGAAAATAGAAGGGTCACAAGATGCTAATAGACATCCATATTTTCCCACAACGCTGACAGAGCAAGCAACCCAGGAGGGGCGTAAAAACTATAAAAAATCTCTAGCCTTTACATCACTGACCAAAGTTTCTTGAAAAAAAATAATCTCAAGACAATTCTGATCCAAAAATTGATGAACTGAGGCTACTTTGAGGGTGCCTCCTATCCCTCTAATATTAAGAGAGAGAAAAATCATTATTTAGACCTCGCCAAGGCCTTCAATGCTCTAAGAGGCCCATTCTTTGGGAGAAGATCAGAAGAAGTTGGAGGCTGAGGAGGACCTTGGGCCAGCTTCTTACGCCCACTCATTATTTTTAATGGTGAGAAATCTATGCCTAGACCTCTATACCTCACAGGATCTCTTCCCTCCTTAGCTGCAACAGAATTTGAGCCGGAGGCCCCTGACTGGGAATCCTGAAAAAACCTAGCCTTCCCCTGAAAGATCGGTATCTTATATGCATTACTTAAAACCTTTGTAGCTAGTACTATGGAATCGATAACTGCCAAGAACGAATCTTCCTCCACCTCTGAATCCTGAAACCCTTGAATAAAGGAAAGGATAGGGCTCGTCGATAAATATGGAGAGTGGAGAAGTGTGGAAGGAACTGACAGTCTCTCTGAGTTCTTAGCAGTGAACAAATCGAAAAGAGAAGCCTCTAAAGGAGATGAAAACTCAATAGAATTCCCAGTCAATGGCACTGAACTCAGCCAACAATCCGGTGCTAAGGTGGGCTTGGAAGAAGGGAGTGACTCCTTAAAAACCTCAGGGGAAGGTGAAGAAAAACCCCGTCCCACACTTTTCACATCCTTATCAACTGAAGTAATACTAGATAACGAGTTCGACTTTTCTAATGCATCCAATTCTCCTTGATTAAGTGTCAAGAAAAGTGAGTGACAAAAATTCATTAACTTACCAGCCAATGAAGAATCAGGGAAGGTTTTAAAACCCCTCCCATAAACAAAGTGTGAAAAAACTTCGTGAAGGGAATCCTCATCGGTCATGTAGTCTGGGGGATCTTCATGTAATAAGGAGTCTTTTGATTTTTCATACGACATTAAGCCTCTACAATCTCTTTGAACATGACCCATGCACTGACACCTGCTACATCTAAAAGGAACCCCTTGATAATCTAGCTTCTGCTTAGTGTGATGACCTCTCCACTCAAAGTCCAACATCTTCGGTAAGCCTTCCTGTATATCAATATCCACCAGGACTCTCCCCACTTTCTTGTTTGAACTTGACAAAGACGAAGCATCCAATGAGATAAAATGCCCCAAGGCTTCACCTATACCCCTTAGAGCCCCCTCATTCCAGAAATGTATTGGTAGCCCTAGAAGGAGGACCCATAAATGCCTATGATGGAATTATTTTGTCAATGGGTCAAAGGCCACCCTCCATCTTTTTAAGATCAGGCTACAACCTCCCAAAACCCAAGGACAGTTTAAGAGAAGAGTAGCATCCTCTGGACTTTTACAAACAAACCCCATCCAACCCTTTGTAAGAAAATGGAGTTCTGGCTTGTACCCAAGAATAGGAATCCAAGTTCTCGCCATCCATTCAACAAAGGGATCAGTAGCCAAATAGGCATAGGAAAGATGTCCCACCAGTCCACATAAAGTGAGTCTGCAGGTCTCCTCTAGACCCACATCTGCCCCCAACAACACCTTCCTGAGTTTTTTTTTAGTCTTCCACACTCTCTTTCGAATGCCCAACTGTGGAGGGAGCATAGGAGAGATCCTAGATCTCGAGGCCCCGAGCTTATCCTTTGTTCGTTCTTCAGAGGACTGATCTGAAGCTTGTCCTAGCTGAAAATAATTTATGTTAATAGTAGCATTGACCTGTTTCTAAGAAATAAAAGCTTGAAAAGGTTGGTCTTCCTTACAAGAACCTAAGTTTAAACCCAAGGCAAAAGAACCGACCCCCGGTTCACCAGAGTGTAGAACTGAAGGACCAGTAGAAACCTCAGGCAGGACTCGAGGTTTGTGATTATTAAACCTCTGCCATACAGTATCCATCTCAATATTGGACAAGGAGGTGACGTCTATGTAGGGAACTGCACCACTCTCCATCACAAATGGTTACAATGGTGGACCCAAGCACTGAAGAGGTAAGAGGCACCGAGAAAATCCAGAGAAAAAACAACTCAAACAGTCTGAAAGGCACTGGAGACTAGGAGACCTCCAATAGAGGATGACAAACTAGAGACAAAGAAGCCCCACCAGAAGGAAGCGGAAAGAAGCTCTTAAACCATAGTTGTCCACAGACCGCCTCGAAAACAAACAAATTGATGGGTCACGGAAGACCAAAACTGTCAAGAAGTTCCCTAGGGTAACTAAAGGAGTAAGACAACATAAAAGTATTAGTATCTCACACAAAACTAAGAGCGACTCCTCCACTAAATGAGAAAAATTGACTCTCCTCTAACTCTACGATCCAGCTGAAGAGACTCCTTCCATGAGAGAAAAGATCACATCCACCCAAACAAGAAGACACCCCTTGAAACGATCAGCTAGTATTTTCCTCTTGGTAGTAAGTACCGCCATTTTCAAACCAATTGCAGAGCCCCCAAAAGATGTTTGGCACGCGAGGTATGGTCGATAAGAGTGTATATTGTTAATTATATAAAAGTGTCTATATATTGTTGTTGATGTAGTGGTAGATCTTGTTTCTTTTCTATACATGCCTTACCCTCAAGTATCCTTTCAAGTTATTTCAATATTGATAGTAGGTGGTTGTTGTTATAGTTTTTTTTTTCAATATCTTAAATGCTTTTAATTAGTTTTATACATGTGATTTGATGTGTTGTGTTTGTAGCATATTTTTAGAAAAACTTTTGTGTCACTCAACAAAATTATTGTTTATTTCTTCAATTATTTTATATGAATTAAATCAATAAAAATTATAATCAATCATGTGATTATCTTTAAAAAAAAATGAAAGAAATAAATAAATAGGTTTTCAACTTAAAAATCGACTCTGCAACTAGGGTTTCAACTTAGGTTCCATGCTCTTTGAATCCCCCACCTTCTCAAGACAAATGGCAAGAGAGGGGGGATAGGTGGCAGGAGCAGCTGGTGGGGAGAGTTAATACCCCAAGTCGCTACCCCCGACGATATTAATTCCTCATGGAATACACCATAGGGGATATTAACTCAGTGTGCCTGCGAAAGCCCATGGAGGAGCGCTCCAGCCAGGCCACTCATACTAGAGGCTTGAACCAGTCCCGTCAGCCTTCAATGGCTCTCAATGGCATAAAAACTGACCAAGGCGCCTGCTCCCACCCGATGTTTGCTAACTACCACCTCTGTTACGTGCTTCTTGTCCCTTCTGGCCTCCTCGCTTATCTCTAGGGAGACCTTCACATTTCCTCAGACCAACATTGCTCTCACTCCCTGGTTCCCGCCATGCCTCGAAACAGAGGCAATCCAAGGCATTCCACTAGGAACAAAAATTCCTTCACTCGAGATAATCAGCTCACAGCTTCTCAGAGAGCCTTGATAGCTCATTTCAGCCAACCACACAGACCCTCTAGCAAAGCTCAATCCACCCTGCATATTCCCAAAGAGGAAAACCTACCCACCTCACCCCAGACTCAAGCTCTACTTCCCATACCCATTCCCAAATCCAAAACCCCATCCCTGACTGATCTTTCTCCTCAGCCATCCCAACGTGCTTCGGCTTTCCCCAACATAACCAAGGAGGAAGCACTTCCATCACCTCAGTATTCGAGCACGAAGGTGGAAGAAGTTGAGCCACCTCCTCATCCTGGCCCGAGCCTTGTTCATTTGCATGAGTCGCCCGTGACTCTCAGCCCCTCCATCTCTCGAGACTTTCAACCACACCGGTGGGAAGGGGGATGCATTGTGGAGGAGGATATCCCTCCAAGTTGGCAACTATCTAAAGATGGGGAAGACACAGGCGAGGTTGGTGCTGCAGAAGGCAATGACGGTGCTGACAAAGGCAATGACGATGTTGAAGACATAGGCAAGATCATTGAAGAAGGCAATGACGGTGCTGACGATGGCTCACACCACACGTTTCATCTCGCAGTGGAGCACTTGGAGCTTCTCTTTGACATCTGACAACGGCAGGACGAGTAGGAGCACAACCAAAGAACCATCCATCAGCATTTAGATCTGTTCTTTGAAGCACTCTCAGATGCCCCTTCTCAAGCTCAATGCCCCACCTACAAGCAAAAGTTCATCCCGACCTACACCATCTATGGATGTCCAGGTTCCCCAAAATCTTGACGCAGCCCACCCCTGTCTCTGGTTCATGTCAATTCTCATTTTCATAATGAATAGTGATTTTATTTTTACTCTTTTTTACATTTTTGTAACCATCATAAAAATGGCAACTCTGGAAGAAGTTTTCCCTAGGCTAGTTACAGGGAAAGAATCTCCTGCTAAAAATCTCATCTTTTGCTCCAATTTTTGTAATTTGAAACTCTACAACTATGGTCATACCATCATTTGGAGCCACCTGTTCTGATTTCCCTTATGTGGCAGAACAGGTGGTTGCCAAACAGTTTATAGATGTACACTCATGATTTTTTTTTGTTTGTTAATTGGTCTAGACCTTCTTGGCATCAGGATTAACCTTTGGCTTGAGAAACCACAACTCAGGGGCATCGAAGCCGTCAAAATCACCCGGGGATCGCACCCAGCATGAGCCACACCAACCCTTAACATGGTTGGATTTTTTGTCCCCATAGGTTTTGAACCGGTGACTTTTCAACACGGAGTGGCTTAACAACACACTCCGTCACCGATTGTCCTACACCTCAGAGATAGATGTACACTCATGATGATATAATACAAGGATCTCTTTTTAATTTACCAAAAAAAAAATTAATTTTCTAAAATAAATTATTGAAAATACAAACAATTAATTAAGAAGTCCAATATTTTTCCACTTAATAGACTTTTTTTTTTAAAGATAACATGATCATATCAAAGCCACTCTAAATATCAAATTTATTATACATCATAATTGTAATTGGATATTAAATTACTTCAAATTTTTAATTAGAGAGAAGAATACAATAAAAAAAACTATCATTATAATAATTTAAAGAATATATAATCTAAATAATCATTGAAATTACTATCAAAATATTTTATTTCTAAATAATAATTGAAAAAATGATTTATAATCATATAAATATCTATTAAATATGTTCACATTATCCACTACAAAATTATCAACAATATCTTTAGTGTAATATCCATTGAATATGTCCATTTTTTCACCACAAAATTATCCACAATATATTTATTATAAAAATTAAAATGTTCATAATTATAATTATAAAAAATAACTTATCACTATAAAAATTTAAAAAATATATATAATTTAAATTATCATCTAAATTGTTATCAAAATATTTTATTTCTAAATAATGATTTTAATAATAAAATAAAAAAATTATTTATAATTATAAAAATAACTATTAAATATAATAACATTATTCATTATAAAAATATTCACTCTCTCTTTACTATAATGTACATTGAATATGTCTATATTTTCCACCACAAAATTATCCGCAATGTATTTATTGTAAACATAGAAATGCCCATAATAATAATTATAAAAATGTGTGGGACAAATAAACATTTTGGAAATGTTCACAAAAATGTCCATCGAGTTGTTTACAATAAAATTTATATAAACTATTAGTTACGTATTTAATTGCATTTCTAATTACATATTTAATTGCAGGTCTAAAAACATCTTTAATTAAAGGTGCATTAGAAAATATAACTAAAGTCTCAAATATGAAAATATTATACAAATTTATATAACTTAAGTTACTTTGATATGACTTTCATCCCAAAATTTATAGTGAAATATGTTATTTATTATAAAAATATTTAAATGGCGTTTTTATAAATTATTATTAATTCTACTTAAACTGGTGTATATTTTCTTACATATTTAAGTGCATGTCTAATAACATCTTTAATTTTAGGTGCATTAGAAAGCAGAACTAAAGTCTCAAATATGAATATATTATACAAGTTTATATAACTTAAGTTACTTTGATATGACTTTCATCTCAAAATTTATAAAATAGATGGTAAGAGATTTTGGTTATTTATATTTTATTTATTATAAAAGAAATTCAATAACCTTTTTTAAAATTATTATTAATAATTGATTCTATTTTAACTAGTGTACTATTAAAATATTAAATATTATACTAATTTTAAATATTCTACTTTAACTAGTGTATTATCATAATATTAAATATCTAAAATATTATGTCAAATTTTATTATCAAAATATTTAAATAACTTTTTTTAAAATTATTATTAATTTTCCAACATGCTATCTATGTTAAATTTTATTGTAAAAATATTTAAATAACTTTTTTTAAAATTATTGCTAATTCTACTTCAACTAGTGCACTATTTCAATATGGAAGGTCCCAAAAATGTCAAATATGTTAAATTTTGTTAATTCTACTTCAACTAGTGCACTATTTCAATATGGAAGGTCCCAAAAATGTCAATTATGTTAAATTTTGTTTCTCAAGCATGTAAAGTAAATTTCTCAACTAGGATATTTAGTTGTATTTGATACAAAGAATTTGGCAAGACATGTGAAAGGAGTTGCATGATAGAAAAGAATTTGGCAAGACATGTGAAAGGAGTTGCATGATACAAACATCTAGATAATATTAGAAGAATAAAAAAAATATGTAATTAATATTGGGACACAATTTATAAGTTATTCTTTTAAATAGTGGTAGAGTGTATAAAAATAACTAATAAACATGAATCTAAAAAACAATTATTATTATTAGGAATTAAAAAAAAATCATCATAATCAAATATTCACTTGAAAAATAGTATGTGAGAATTAAAATATAAAAAGTCACACTTATACAACTATAATCAAAATATTAAAAGGAACATTTATTATAAGTAGAATTGTCACTTATTACAACTATAATCAAAATATTGAAATGAACATTTATTACAAGTAGAATTGTCAAAAATTTATAGGAAAAATGATCTCATATCAAAGGTTAATCATTCTTAGTATATGAGGGTGAGGGGATTTATTAGAGAATATATATATATATATATATATATATATATATATATATATATATATATATATATGAGGG
>ML778518.1:490652-539756 GCA_009831015.1 Picea engelmannii
CTCCCCTAGGGTACTCTTGGTTACAGGATGAGCTTCGATACAAAGGCTGTTTGTATTTAAGTAAACAATCAAAGCTTAAATCCACGGTACTTTTTGAGCTTCATGAAACACCCACAGTGGGGCACTCAGGGTTCACCAAAACATATGACCGAGTCAAATGTTCTTTTTTCTGGGATGGTATGAAACAGGACATCCGTAATTTGGTAGCTGAATGTGAGGTGTGTCAACGCAACAAGGTAGAAACAGTCAAATCTTCGGGCACACTACAACCGCTTCCGATTCTACCGGCTATTTGGAAGGATATCTCTATGGACTTTATTACCAGCTTACCCAAATCAGGGAATAAATCAGTCATAATGGTGGTTGTGGATCGCCTTTCCAAGTATTCTCATTTCTGCACTCTTCAACACCCATTTATTGCATCCATGGTGGCTCAACTTTTCATGGACCAGGTCTTCAAGCTTCATGGCATGCCGCACTCTATTGTTTATGATCGTGACCCAACTTTCACAAGTAATTTTTGGCAAGAACTGTTTAAGCTCTAGGGCACCCAATTGCATCTCAGCACAGTTTATCATCCACAGACTGATGATCAAACAGAAGTTGTCAAAAAGTGTTTGGAAACCTATCTGAGGTGTTTTTCTTCTGAAAAACAACATCAATGGGTTCAATGGCTACCCCTAGCCGAATGTTGGTACACCACTTCCTACCATACAGCTACTTGCATGACTCATTTTGAAGCAGTATATGGACAGAATCCACCTTTAGTTCTCTCATACATACCGGGTACCTCGAAGGTCCAGGTGGTTGACCAAACACTTATAGTTCGAGAGGATATTCTTTGTACCCTTAAAGAGAACTTGGTCATGGCACAAAATCACATGAAGCAACAAGCAGATCAAGGTCGCTCTGAACGTCAATTTGCAGAAGGGGATCAGGTGTTTCTGCTATTGCAACCATACAAGCAAACTTCCCTCAAGGCCGAGCATTGTCAGAAGCCAGCACCCAAATTTTATGGTCCTTATACAGTTCTCAAATGTGTGGGACAAGTCGCATATCAGTTAGCTCTGCCTAGTCAGTCGAAGCTACATCCAGTTTTCCATGTTTCATGCTTAAAGAAGGTGATTGGAACTCGGTGCCAAATTCAAACCAACCTTCCTGAGTTAGCTAAAGAAGGATCCATTTGGCTACAGCCAGAAGCATTTTTGGACCAGCGTGATCGTCGCCTGCATTAGCGAACCATCAAGGAAGTGATAGTCCAATGGAAAGATACGAATCCAGTAGATGCCACTTGGGAACCAACTACCATTCTACAGCAGTTTCCTCATCTCAAGCCTTGAGGACAAGGATGTTTTTAAGGGGGCCGACATGTTAGGGTCCTAACCCACACATAGGTAGATTAATATATTCGGATGTAATAAAGGTCAATATTAATAAGGCATTTCAATAAAATAGAATAAGGTGGATGTAAGAAGACCTAATAGAAGCTTCCTCTTTTGGAAGGATCTTCCTCTACATGCTTCTCTTGATAGACATTTTGTATAAATAAGGGTCGAGGGTATGAAAACCCTAGCTTGGAGATTATTGTAACAGAGTGTTGCTCGATTAGAGGTTGCCCCCTCGAAGAGGCCTATGAACATTGCTTTCTAAATCAAAGTGTTATTTCTATTGTTGTTCTTATATCATTTCTGTGTTATTGTGGAGATTACGCTGGATATTTTACTGTTATTCTTCCATTTCTAGAATTTTACTTCTGTTCTGCATATTTTTTATATCTTGTATCTTGCAGGTCCTAACCCGCACATAGATAAAACAATATATTTAGATGTAATTAAGGTAAATATTAATAAGGCCTTGCAATAAAATAGAATAAGTCGAATGTAAGAAGACCTAATAAAAGATTCCTCTTCTAGAAGGATCTTCCTCTAGATGCTTCTTTTGATAGACATATTTAGTATAAATAGGAGTCGAGGGTATGAGAACCCTAGCTTGGATATTATTGTAATAGAGCTCTACTCAAATGGAGGTTTCCCCCTCGAAGAGGCCCATGAACATTGCTTTCATAATCAAAGTGTTATTTTTGTTGTTATTCTTATATCATTTCAATGCTATTGTGGTGATTGTTCTGGTTATATTGAAGTCATTCTGCCATTTCTAGCATTTTATTTATGTTCTGCATACTTTTTATATATGGTATATTACAATTGGTATCAGAGCACTTTCCTTGGCAGAAATTGTGGGTAAATTTTTTTTTAGGGTAGAGATGTATTTCGGCGTCTTTAAGCCACAGAGATATGTCGTTACGTGCATAAACCCACGATTTAGGGATTCATACATGAAGGAAACACAAGTGGTTCTTAAGCGCACATCTGTTGGTCACCCTTGTAACCCATGTTGGTACCCCTTCGAGTAGTAGCGCATCAGACCAAACCTGTGTATGGATCGACCTAGATTTCCTGAAGCCCTCTTTAGATAAACCAATCGGCGACCTGACTGCTATAGTGCCATCGAGAACAACACTCGGGAAGATACTCTCTAGTACCTAGGTAGTCAGGTAGTACAATTAAGGGTGCGGTATATCCTCCTTAGTTATCTCCTTGAGATATTGGGCCGAGTACTACTATTGGACACCGCACGTATATCAGAGAGCTATAGCACAGGGAAAACCCTTGTCTGTACAACCCTTGATAATCTAACCCTTGGGGACAGAAACATAAACAAATTAAAACAGACAAGATCTATTGTCGCGCATCTGTGTTCAAGTTACCAAGTAAATACACTTTTCTTCCTGGTTAAGCATTTGGGCATTTCATCCCTGTAGTATTCTTCAGACCGGAGTATAACTTTGTAGGTGTAAAAAAAAAAAAAAAAAATTCTGGAAAAATTTTCACCATTATTTGAGACCTATTCCATTGGATTCAACTCTTCGCTCTTATCACATTCATACATATCATTTTTTGGCAAAATGTTTTACCCCACCCACCCCTTTTTGGTTCCCTTGTCCTCATGGCCCATACCCGCAGCCAAGACTTGGAATCTTGCTTTAATACCTTGCAATCTAGTCTCACCAAGACCCAACAAGAAGTGAAACAACTCAGTGTCAATGCTTCCACCATCAATACAACCATGCAGTCCTCAATGGAGGAAATCAAACAAAACTTGACCACCCAACTTGAATCTACTTTTTTGTCACTCTGCACCAAGCTTCATATCCCTATAGATAACCCTTCCTATGAATCACCTCCACATACTGAAGGTGAACATTCCTCTCATTCCCATAACTTTCAGCACCATCACTTTCAATGTGATATCAACCCTTACCTCCTAACCCTCTATAAGACAACTACCGTGGGGAGGTAGAAAATCAATCTGACGCTGGAAGTGTTATTGCTCCTCCATTAGATCACTCAGAAGGAGCTTTGGTCATGGTTGAAAATCCCATTCCTCACACTACATCTATGTCGTTAACCCCTCTCAAACCACTTTTTCTTTGTTTAGACTCCCTTGGGAACATCATAGACAAAGAGGTCCCACGATTATCGGAGAGAACTTTTACCGAAACATATATGGGATCCACAGAACCAATCTTTGGTGATGAGTATAGGAATCTTGTTCGTCCTAGCACCGCAGTAGATACCAATACCACACCTTCTCATTCTGTATGGAGGACTTCATCGAAACGCAATCTCTATGAACATTTTGAATCCTTTCGACAACCCTTTCATCCTCATGACCCTCCTAGTGAAACAAGACCATCCGGTCAAACCATGAATCACCCAGTTGATCAGGTCATTAACCCTACTATTACATCAACACAAGTCCATCCCACTGCTAGACTCATCCCCTCTTCTCATCTCCAAAGCACTTCAATCCATACCCCCATTTCTACGAGCTTTTACTCTACAGCTCCACATGTTCCACACGATCCTGTTGGGACATATTTTCAACCAAGAATGCAGACCCCTTCTAGCAAAACACAACCGGCTGGATCGAAACCACCATCTAAATAACCTTTCCCTCTTGGAGGACTACCATTCTATGGCGGGCCTACCCCTCCTGGGGGACATCCCCCTTTTCATGCTCCTCCTGGAGGGAAACCTCCATTTGCCAGTCATACCCTGGTCCTTAATCCATCGTTGGCAGGGGGGCAACCTTCATTTTCTGAAAACCCTTCACAATCCTAGGGAGTATCTTCAGGAGGCACTTTTATTCAACCCCATGTTGGGGGAGACTCGTCTCATAACCCACTAGGAGGAGTATCAAATCTTGTTCCTTCTGGAACGTCTTAGGGACAACCTTATTCGGGCGGCATCCCAAAAACCACCTGGAGTTCTCTGGGACCACAGCCTTACCCTCCTCATGGGTCTAATGTGTATCCGCCTCCAGGATCTACTCCTCGCCACCCTCAAGGGAAAAATGTTTATCCTTCTTATGGGCAAGAAAATCACCCAGCCTATAATGCTCAGAACCCACCAGGATATGTAAATGTTTCTAATCGATCATCGAATCCTGCTTATCCTGGCCAACAACCATCATATGTCGGAGGACCTACTGGTTACAACTATCCACATAACCCAGTTTATGGTCCTACTGGTGTTCCTATGCCGCACCAGTATTATCCACAGATTAACCAACAGTTACATTTCCTTGCGACTCTGGATCTCCCAGACTTGTCTTGGTTAATGAATGATCCTATTTTTCATTCACCAGTTTGGCCAGTATTTCGAGCTAAACTTCCTTCTGATATTCCAAAATTTGACGGAAAATCTAGCGAAGATCCAAACAACCATGTGATGAATTTCCATTTTTGGTCTTCATCCAACTCCCTCATGGATGATTCTGTGCGTTTGCGTCTTTTCCAGCGAACACTTACAGGCTCGGCAGCAAAGTGGTATATTGAACTACCACGTGCTTCTTTTCATAATTTCAATTCCCTTGCCATGTATTTCCTCATGCACTTTCAACTACCTATTCACTACGAGACGGGTACTAAACTCTTGGCCTCCCTTCGTCAAACTGACTCTATGCATATCTCTGACCATATTCATGAGTGGAGGGGATGACGAAGGATGATCAAGGTAATCATTCCTACCATATTATTGGCAAAATGGTTTACTAAATCACTTTTAACTCCGATCACTCGCGATGTCGCTATGGGTGGCATGGTCACAAAGGAACAAGCCATTGATCGGGCTCAGTACTTAGATTTGGTTTATTCACAATATGGTACTTTGTATCATTTTCTTCCGAATGTTGTTCAAGCTAATAACGATCCATCTAAGTCGTCATCATCATCTCATGCAGATGGCGTTATCGGTTCTGTCAACACTCAATCTACTTCCCAATCACTCACACTCTCCTCTACCTCCCCCCAAACTCAGATCTCTAAGGTGAATGCAGTTCAATCTACCCCTTCACAAAAATTTGGAGGTAAGAAGAAGACAAAGAATAAATCAAAAAATAACAATGAACAACCAAAAGATCAAGTTCAAACACCTGCTACCGAAAAGAAAACACAATGGAAACTGAAATTCCCACGTATCATTTGTGGTGACGATCACTACACTCGAGACTGGCCACTTCGCAATGAAGTGGCCAAAATTTTCCAAGGAAATTCACAACCTGATGTGCCTACTCAGCCTTTTCCACAGCAGCAATCCATGGTTTCTCAAACCCCCTCTCCTGGGGGCATTTCTAGCCATCCTAATGATGAGGCCTCATCGAGTGCACATATTTATATGTCTAATGGGATTAATTTGAACACTCTCTCTAATACATATGACACACTAGGTAACCCTGACAAAGCAAAAGACACTAACGGTACCGGTACTTTACCGGATCCATCACCGTCCTCCGTTAGTCTTCCATCAGTTAATCCTCCATCTGGACCAATTCATATTGAGAAACCTGTGTTTGACTCTATCTTACGCCTTCCTAAGAGCACTATTCACAAAGCTACCTTTAATCCTAGTTCACGTGCCACCCAGAGCTACAACATTGTTGAAGATTTGGCTCAAGCACTATGTGCTATGTCTATGTTAGAAGTTCTACAACACTGCCCCAGTCAACGTAGAATGCTCTTGGCTGCTATTGGCACTGTTGATCCTGAGTTGTCCAACCATATCATGTTTAACCTGGACAATTATGCGTCTCAACTCTCCCACCAACTTGCTTTTCAAGTTGATGTTGTTGTTCATAATCAACAAATCCACCGAACTATTCTCGATGAGGGAGCCTCAACTTGTGTCATGTATTTAGCATGTTGGAAAGGTTTAAAATAACCTGCCCTTAACAAATCCCCAATGATGTTATGCGCCTTCGATGGGAAAGGTTTTCATCCCCATGGGATTTTACAGTCCCTGCCCATCCAATTGGGTGGAAAAACTATTACTGTTGATGTTGAGGTGGTCGATTCTCCCCTCAATTACAACTTATTACTTGGAAGGAGTTGGTTTTATGCTATGAATGTTGTTTCCTCGTCAGTTTTTTGATGTGTCCGATTTTCTCATCAGGGAAAAATTGTCACTGTTGATCAGTTGGATTTCTGCACGATCGATGCTCGCGCTCCCGCTACCAACAATATTCATTTCTTGGGAGACCACAAGATCACGTATGAAAGAATTGGTGTTGGCTTACTCAAATATTCTAGCCTCATGGGTGCCTTCCCTACACCACTTCCATCGAATACACATCATATTTCCACCGTCGATATGATTTCAACCATGGCTTATCAATCTTTGGAATCATCTGACCCTTGGATTGTACCTAGTCCGTTGGAATTCGATGCACTAGGTGACACCGTGCCACTTAGTCCAACTGAAACATCATACGTTTCTATCCAATCCTCTTCTCCCTCCTCGAATGAACAACATCTATTGGCACCTGACATTTCCTTGATGCAATCACGATTGAGTTCCTTGCCATTTGCAATCGATTACATTTCCCCAATTTTTCCCTCAGATGAATCTATCATGGAAATGTTGAGAATTGACGAGCTACCTCGGGATGATAACCATCATCGATCCTCTTTTCTTCCCCCTCATGAAGAAATTCGAGTAGATATACAGTCTATCTCCCCTCCTGATGTCAATTTTCTGTCGTCTCCCATGCCTTCGACTTCCAATGATTTGGATCCGGTAGTTGACATGGTGATTTCTTCGGTAGGGCTATTGGAGCCTGATCTTCTTACCCCTGTCGTGGCCCTCAACATGTGTTCCTTCCAAATTGATTATCTTCCATCTAGCGAAGATCTCTTAGAAGCCATGACCAAGTTTTGTCCCTTGACATGGTGTCCTTCCATAGAATTATCCTCTTGGAAGCCATGATCAAGAAGAAGCCACAAGCATAGTTTTTCCTCTCTATAGCAAGCTCGTTAAAAAATGAAATAGAGGTCACGAGCATAGTTTTCCTATCTATAGCAAGCTCGTTAAAAAATGAAACAACAATTTGGGGATCAAACCCGAAACCCTGAGAATAGTTCTTTTCCTGTGTCAAGCTCATTAAAAAATGAAATAGTCGCCTCTCTTGAACCTTCTTTTCATCCAACCTTCTCCTTTTTATCATCTACTAGAGAAATTGGTGACAACCTCAAAGTCGGTGAATGAATTGAAGCTTGGAGGGCATGTCTCCATCCTTTGATGACCATTCTGGAGTTAAACCACTAGTTGTCAAGCTGGGGGCATACCGATCTTAGTCTTTGTTCTTTCTCATGCTCGAAAATACATGAGAATGCATCCGGGTAGACTTTTATCTCTTTTCCGGACCTGTATGGATACACGAAAAAGGAACCCCTTGGAGTTGTCTTTAATATCTTTTCAGACTCTCTAAACATGAAAAGATTGTCGAGTGATCTTGCTTCCTTTCCCACTCATTAAAAGGTTTGAAAGGGCGTCTTTCGAGTGATAATTTATCTCTTTTTCAGCCTCGCAAGACTAACATTACGAAAAAGGACAACATTGGAGTCATCTTTAAGTTCTTTTCAGACTCTCTAAACATGAAAAGATTGTCGAGCGACCTTGTTCTCTTCACGTTTGTTAAAGTATTTGAAGACAATGTCTGTTGAGTGATAGTTTATCTCTTTTTTGGTCTCATCATACTACTTTACGAAAAAGGAACTGAGAGAGTTCTCTTTTAAGTGTTTTTCTAGACTCTATAATCATGAAAAACCTTTGAGTTTTCTATCTTTGGACTCGTTAAACAAACATCGACAGGCCCATACGGGACTGAACTCTTACTTCTTCCAGTTCGTTAAACAAAGGAAGAGGAACTTATCAAAGGTGAGTTATATCGAGCATGTGTTACCCTCCTCGAGCTCGTTAAATTAAAAAGAGGTACTCGTCTATCTGGATGGGGGAAAAATTGAAAGAAGTAAGCCAAGTAGTTTTTGAGAACATTACCAGTAACTCTTAGAGTCGCCCTTGAACATGGTACTTTGTCTTTGCGCACATTTTAATCTGTTGAAACTATGCATTGAACCAATCCTCTGAGTTTTTCTTACTCCTTTGGGTCACCCGACGAAAGTCACAATATCCACTGCATCATCGTGTTTTGGTCCATGTCATGTTTTTGATGTTGTGCCTCAGTGTTCAAGGGAAGTATCCACCTCGAGAGTCAACCATCACAAATATATTGTCTTAATACCCATGTCAGTCCATGTTCATTTGATCTACCAATTACATCTCTGTGTCTGTTTCATGTCATTGATGGGGGATACATCAAGGCCCTCCTTCAACGAGTCTATTCCTATCGAATTCAACACATTATCYAGGAACTAGACTTAGAAACCAGTTAGTACTTTGGGACCTACATGCCTCAATGGCAAGCCTCTTCATGTTAGACAGTGGGTTTACATCATTGACCTCTGATCGGATGATTCCATGGATGTTCGACTTCAGCTCATCCATTCACATTCGTTGGAATGTACTAGAGTACCTTGGGAATCATTGACATCAATGGTGATCTCCCTCGCGCTTGTTAACGGTTTACATCATTGACCAGTAATCAAGTGGTTTTTTCCATGTTCAACATCAGGACATCTATTCACATGGTTAGATTCGTACTACATCGGGATTGGTAAGAAGACCCTGGGTTGACTGATCACTATGATATGTACTTTGCCCAGGTTGCGAAGGAGTTTATTTTTAACAATGACACATAAACTATCACATAGATCCACTTTGTATTGTTCATGTCTATGTCTTGTCATCTCATAGATCCACTTTGTATTCTTCATGGCTACGATCAGTTCAGGTCATAGGAGTATAGATCCACACTGTATCCTCGGTGGCTATACCTTTTATCAATATAATTATGGATCCGCAGTGTATTTTATGGCGACCATATCTTGCAAGTCTTTATCATCCAAGCATAGGTATGCCTGCCTTGGGTTTGAAACATGCCATAATATTTGTTGGATGTTTGTTTGCAGCTTCTACTAGGTTCTCCGAGTCCACACCCTTGCTTTAAATATTTGTAAAGTGTTTCGACAATCATTCTCTCTTCTGACCTCACACTTTAGGGGGCATTCTGTTACACGTGAAATTTGCACACCTAGGTACTTTTCCCTATGTGTCGTAAAGTGTCATATAAGTGTCTCATACACCTTGACACCATGGAATAACCTATGTCACAATCCCTAGTAAATGTGGAGGAGGGATATATTACATGAAGGCAAAAATACGAAGTACACATGAATTATTATTAATATTCATGGAAAGGAAATTGATTAAGTGAGAGAATCAAGTGCACATGAATTATTATTAATATTCATGAAAAATAAAGTAATTAAGTGTGAGAATCCACCTCACATTTGGTTTCCTATTTTTTAGGGAAGGAGGAGGATCTCATGGATAGTTGAAATATTTCCTCCTTAAAATCCTTGAGAGATATTTCCTCCCCAAAATCCTTAAGAGATATTTTCTCCCTAAATATCTTAGAGATCCCTTTCTTAGTGGATCTGATGAGAGATCCTCTCCATGGTGGTTAAACCTCCAAATCCTATATAATGAGGGATTTCCATGGAGGAAAGGGGGAATGGATATTGAGAATTATACCAAACTTATGAATTCATGAGTGGTATGTCATTGGGAGCATCAACATTCTGTGTGTGGATTGTTTAAGCAAGGGTTTGGACAAGGAGAGCTTGGTGAAGTTGTTGCACTACATCCATGGATGTAAGTAACACTTTGTTCTCATAAATATAATCAATGCTTGTCTTGTTTCTTTCAAACTTGTACTTGTTCCATATAAGTTTGTCTATAGTAGATAGATCTATGTTTTAGCTAATCTCAGTAGAGTAGGAAGTTGTTTGTACTTTTGTTTGTTTTGCAGGACCTAACAAGGAGCTCAAGATAGAGGCTCATGCTGGACCTTTCAGGGACAAACAACGTTCATAAGGTATATGATTTCCTCCTTCTCTTTTGTTCATCAACTTGACTAGATCTAAAAGGAAGTCAATGTCCATGTTAAGCACCTTCTGTCTTAGAGTTAAGGGTCTAGCTCTCAAGAGGAAGTCTACCTGTCCACAGGGAGATTTTCCTACAACACATGGTGGGACCTGATGATGTCATTGAAGGTGACGTGGACCCTCCTGAACATGCCATGTGCCACCATGGTTGTGGGAGACAATTGTGCTATGTGGTACCGAAGGGTAAAGTAAATCGAGATTTCAGAAGTCAGGGGTTGGAAAGGAAAGCAAGTTTGAAAGCCTCAAGGACCTAAACCCTAACTCCCGAAGTCCCAAAATCTTTGAAGATGGAAGAACCACAATGGTTTTTAACCGTTGGATGTTGGGTAAACGTAGACCATCGATCCACCCAATTTACGTGAATTTGGTAAATCGAAACTCCGGAAGATAATTGTGTGTGCCTTAAACTATTCGAAGGCCGAAGGCCCGAGTAGCACCTAGTATTCTAGCACTTGGTCACGACCCTTGGTCACATGGGTAGGGACTAAGAAAGAGGGAGATATTACCCAAAACTACAGAGCCAAGCAGAGCTCAGAAAATTTGATAAATTGAAATATTTTCTTAAATTAGATTGTTTATGAATGATGAAGGAATTGTCAAGAAACGAAGGCCTGACAAATTCTAGTCGTCTGCGCATTGTATTGCAGAAGGTTGACAAGTGCCAAAACTGATTTGAATTTCCACAAAGTGAAAAGAAATGGAACAGACACATAATGCTTCCAGTTCAGAAAATGAAGCTCAGAAGAGATAGCGTAGAACTTTTGTATGTACAGTGTGCATATCAAGCGCAATGAGTGCTTATAGAGGGAACTTGTTTTAAGTTCGAAAGACTCCAAGAGATGAGCATAGAGGGTGCCAGGAGGGAACCAGAAAGTCTTTTGGAAAAGACAGAAGGGTCGAGTCCCTTTGAGACTGATTAAGTTAAAATCTCAAGGAGAAACAATGCAAGTTCACACGCAGAGCGCAAGTGTGTATCTAGGTGAAGTTAAAATTTCATTAACCAAAGATTGGGAGGGAAAACATCGTCAAAGCCTTGAAAATATTCGAAATCCTTCAAGTTAGGGATGAAGTCAAGTCCATAAGAATTGATGCCAAGATATTTGGAAAGAAGTCATTGAGAACCTGAACAGATGGTAGGAATCCTTGGAGGGAGAAGCATCGATAGTCGTGCATCGTTAGATCAAAAGAAACTACAAGGAGGATGATGCTAAGATTCATTCAGCACTCGAAATCTCAAGGGAGGTATTGAACCATCGATCTCAAGGAAGATCAAACCATTGATTCCTTTCATCAAGAAATCGAAGAATCGAAATTTGGGAGAACAGAGGAAGTTGTTCTCGAAAATCCTAAAACGCGAACTTTCGATTCGCGAGGAGAGATATAGACCATTGAATCATGATGAGTGTTAGTCGTTGATCTGGCGCACTTGAATTTCATGAAAACGGAAGTTGAAAAAGGGAAGAGAACTGTTTTCTAATTTCTAGAACCATGAAGTCCTGATTCACGAGAAAGGATCCACACCATTGGATTACGAGGATCTTTGAGTCGTTGGATCTGACTCATGTGGATTTTGGAAAACTAGAGTTCAGAGGAAAAGAGGGGAAACTGTTTTTTGAAACCCCGAAACATGAATTGTCGATTCGCGAAGAATTGACCTGGACCTTCGAACCCGGAAAGTTGTGGACCTTTGATCTGAGGCAAATGGGGTTTGGGAGTTCGGACCTCGGGAGAAAGGAGGAGAGATAATCCTCAAAGTTCGCAAAGGCTAAAGTCCCGTAGCACTTGGAAGTTGGGGCCCCAAGTCATAGTTAGAGGTCACGCTGGTGGAAGTTAAGGGAAGATCTAGCATGCGCTAGACTCTTGTTTCAGATTTCATGGATAGAGAGAGTCAAGGGTTACTCATATCGAAACACTCGGTACGCAAAATCCCGAAACGCCTTGTGGATAGGCACATGGTCATAGTCAGTGGCCACGTAGGGGAAACTTGTGTCGTCGCTAGTTATCGTGAGTGAGTTTTCACGCAAGGCCTGTGGATTTGTTCCGTGGAGGTTCTAGTAGGGACTTGAAGAGCTTCTCCAGCTCCAAGAGTTGAAGATCCATTGACTGGGAGGTCAGCAGACCTCGTTGAGGTGGGGGAACTGCGTTGAATGTGCTCGGGGAAGGAATAATCATGCACAGTTATAAAATCACATGATTATATTATTTGAATGCATACCACTAAAGGTGGTAAGCGCTGGAGGCCTGTATTAATTCAAATATTTTCATCTTCTGAATGCACACACTGACATAGTAAAATGTCATGTTAATTTGGTTATGGGGTAATAAACAAAGAATTAAAGATAAAAACTGGTTATAGGAACAAATGTCAGTAAGCTAGTCATGTATAAGACCAGGACCTGGTTGGATATGGAAAGGTTATGAGCCACACAGGTACTAAAAGCTTCCTACTTTTAAATAAAACTTGGGCTGCAACCTTTTTGCTAACACTAATGAACACCACAGAATTATATTCTTGGTGTAATGTTTAGGTCGAAAAGGAAGGCATCCAATTAATTGGGAAGATAATTGGAAGTGTATGGAGAAAGTGGCAACACATTGGCCAGAATCCCAACTCATGGATGGTGAGATACATGACTGAGATAGAGAGCATTATGTAATTCAATGCAAGGTGCACTGAATAAGAATGCATTGAGAATTGCACTCATGCATAATAAGTGATAGAATTGTATACTAAATGCAATGGTTGAATATGTTTTGTAAGTACATGCATATATATTATTGCATGGAAATAATTATACTAATGGATGAAATGTTTCTAACCCATGAAGTTGAGAACATTTCAGGAACTGTTAAACATTGCAATAGGAAAGTTACAAGCCAGGTAGTCACAGGAATAGAGACTACATAAAATTTTATGTTCAAAAAATTGAAATAATAAACTTACTGTTGTTAATTATGAACATGCATATGCATAGAATGACGAGTCATTCTATTTGGTCAAGTTGTTTGGTAATTGTGATTGAATTTCTAGGTGCAGGAAATTATAAGCTCATTGCATAAGATGTTGTACATGTTGAATTATGATGTACAGAAAATATTGATAATTTGTTGGCAGTATGCAAGATGAAGTCTTCCAGGAAAATTGTATGCAGTTTGGTGCCTCTAGAAAATCACAAGGATGGCTGCATTCATAATATGGCAAAAGCCAAGATGAATCATGAAATAGAATGTCATGTTTTGGGGATAAAAGTTGAATTTCCTTTTGAACTAATTGGAGTCCCTAAATGAATTCTTTTATGTTCTCTCATGATAACTGCATGTGGTTGATGCATATGAGATGATGTTGATAAAAGTTAAAATGTTGACTAAAAAGAGTATCTTGGGAAGATGTTGCTTGGAAACCTTTGAGGGTAGTTGGAACTCCTCGAGCCATGGTGCTCTAAGACTTTCGGTCTGGCCTGTTTCTAAAGCCCAAGGAAAGGGAGGTGTAGCACCGATGGACTGTTCTTGTGAAGGTGTATACTCCCAGGTGGGACAGGCATGTATGGAATGAGAGACCGTTGGTTGGAGTGTTGTTGAGGTTTGAATGTTTGGAGTGCTACTGAGGTCTGGTACCTTGGCCTAGACCATGTGGATAAGGATTGTGGACCATGGATATCTTGGGAAGCCATTGCCCCGATGGATTCATAGCCCTGCTCAAGGGTGGAAGGTCTTCTCAATCAAAAGATAAGTACAATTCTCTATTTATTGTGGAGCAACAATTTGTCCTGCAAATGCATCATGTGCGCATATTGGATAGGAAAATAAAACAGCTCCGAAATTGAGCTATTGAGCTTGTAAAGGTCCAGTGGACCTAGTATGGTCCTAAGGATGTGACATGGGAGCATGAGGATGCTATGCGGGCATAATACCCACATATTTTTGAAGATTTTGGAAATCTTGTTGATGTTGTGTGAAAGTTGCACTGAGGACAGTGAAAAAATAAGGAGAGGGGATTGTAATACCCCAAGGACTTGCTCTGATTCCATTATGAATTGTAATTATGATTTATAGGCTGGTGAGCTAAGTTTATATAAGATGATGGGGTTATGCATTATTTGGCCAGGGAGCCTAAGTGTTGAAGACCAAGAGCCTGATTTTGTACATGTAACTATGCACATTATTAATAAAGATAAACATCTCTACATGTGGACGGACCACAATGAATGATTGATGGGGGAATAAGCTTCCACAAAGCCTGAGTAAGGGATTGGCGGCTGGAAGGTTGGAAAGAGAGGATAAGTGTTGAGCCTAGGGGCTTAAGTCCTTGGGAATAATATTTTAATATTTTTCCAAAAGCCATGTGAAATCTATGTTTTGTCCTAAGTTCATGGGGAGGAACGCATGCTGATAGAATGCATGCAGCTTCATGTGCAACATGTGTCAACCCAGGTGCATGCAACTTAACCCAAGAAATGAGCCGTGTTGGGGGTTCACTTTCCATTCCGTCGATTGTTGCATGGGAGTTGGGTGGGAATTCCTCCAAACATCACCTGAATCTGGGGTTTGACCTTCTAATTCCTCCATCCATCACCTGAGTCGGGGAGTCCATTCTCCATCTTCTGTCTGAATGGGCGGGCGTTCCCGATCGACCTCTATTGGGTGTTTTATGCTGGATCCTTTACCTGAACCATGGGAATCTCTGCGTGGAATCTGTGTACACCTTACGCATCTCTAAAACCAAAGCCGTGAGTCTATCCTTTATTGCTGGTTGGGGAAATCCAAAGTGTCTCGTAATTGCTGAACATTGTTATGCTCAAGCATTTGTCTGTCATATGTTTGGGAAACCCATGTTTGTTGTCCCAGTTGACTATAACGGCCACGCAGTTCTTGGTTGGGTGTGGTTTGATGTTGTTGTATGTGAGGGAGGTGATTTTTGTTGAAGAGGCAGGTTTTACCAAGACTATGAGCGACTCTCTCTAGCTCATAGAGTGCGCATAGGAAGCAGAGAGCTCCTGGAAGGAACCCTATAGCTTCTATAGAGATCGGAGATTTCTGGTTCAGTCTGTTGATGAAGCCCAAGACAAGGGAGGTTAGCAGCCAAAGGGTTGTCTAGGTGATAGAGAAGGTGTATACTTCTGGGGTGGGACAGGCATGTGGGGAAGGAGAGTCTGTGGGCAGTGGGCATAAGTGGTTCTTGGGAGAGAATCCTCCTTCCTTTACGTGTATTCCTCCCGTAAGCCTTACCTAGCCTAGGATTCCTTACCCGTTGGATCTTAGTCCCAGCTCAAGGGTGACCTACTGCTGAGAGTGATGAGCAGCGTGGTCTAAGGCTGGGAGGTTTGTGGAAGGTCTACACGCAGTTGGTGGAATTACCACGGTTTCAAAGATAAGTATCAACTTATGCTTAATATTATGTTTTGCATGCATGTGATGCTTATATGTATCATGTATTATGTTGTGCATATTAATTATTGTTAATGCCAGGGATTATTTATGTTAGCAGTAATCTTGTGCTTACTCTGAGTTAAATGTGTTTAATTTGATTTAAATGCATGTTATTAATTAAGTATGAGAATGATGTTGTTCCACACAGTAGTGTTTCCGGGCCAGTGGGTTGACAGTCAGGGAACGTTACACATATCAATGAAAAACAATCAAACCTAGAGTCTTCACTTATAGAGAGAGAGTGTTGTTCCTCTGAATGCACTGGGTCTGAGATCCCTCTAGATCTATGTTGTTTTTTATTGGAAAATATTCCCTTCTCCTACAAACACCCTCACGATAATGATACAAATTAATATATATATATATATATATATATATACAAGTGCATACCTATGAAATTGTAGCACCATCCGGTTCTGATACAACTTCATCTTCTATTGGTACATTAGTTACCATGGTTATGAAGGAATTAGGCCCAACGTCCTAGGGAAACATGCTCAACAATCTTGACAAGGAAAGGGGGGTTGTAGTTGCAAATTGTAGCGGAAAATTTGTAGTAGCGAATCTCATCTATGTTCCTTCCAATGATTAGATTGTCTGAAGGTGACTTTCTCTGATACCATGTTGAATTTTATTTTTTCAAGTTATCATGCTCATCTCACCATAGAAGATGATGCATCATCACCGCCCAACCATAGGCACCTACATGTGCCCTCTCCCGAGCTAAGTATAGTATTTTATCTTGGGAAACCCTTCTAAACAAGGGGAGAAAACCCAACACCTTTTCTTATAGAGAATATCCTTGTCAATACTGTTACACGTCAAAATTACTCAACTGGATAAGTGTCGCATGTTCCTCTCAATTGTCGTAAGTGTCGCATGTTTCTCTCAATTGTCGTAAGTGTCGCATCTTCCTTACAACTTTCACAAGTGTCACAAGTTGTTCACAAGTGTCGCAAACGTTGTTCAAGCATACTGCCATAACGACGACACTAAGGAGGCACTTAAAACATCTCATACACTTGATTTGTAGAAGGGGAATTGGTTAACTGAAGTCAAGGAACTCTTATCACCTGAGAAGAGCTCTTAAACAAAGGTTCTGAGGGTGAGCGCTCCCCTACATTATCCTTAGGAGTGTTGGAGCTTCCCTATAAGGCCTCAGGAAGCATTATAACGCTTGTCTGCCCCTTTGAAGGAGCGTTATACACCTTTGGAGCGCTGGTGCTCCCCTTAAGCTTCCTAGGGAGAGCTACAACGCTCTGATGCCCCTTTTGAGGGAGCACTGCCTAATCTGAGGCAGTAGTTGGCCCGTTGAGGAGAATGAGGGGAGGATATTTCAAGTTTAGAATGTGGTTGCATTCTAATTCTTGGTTCCATCAGAAGATCCCTGATCTAAGGAGGAAGTTCCTCAACTTGTTCTAAAGATAAATCAAGAGGTTAAGCTCCTCTTAACCTATATAAGCAAGCTCTATGATGGTGAAAAGGGGAAGAATTGCCAGCATCAAACCTATGATCTCATAGGGAACACACAGTCAGTCAAAGGAGAAGTGATCAGTGAAGCTGATATCATCCAGGTTGTGGATCTTTCGAGCGAGGGTTAGACAAAGGGGACTTGACGAATATGTCACATTCGCCTCTACGATTGTAAGTACTGTTGTCATTATTCTCATCAATATGACATGCTTGGCCTGTTTCTTTCTAGTTTGTGTCTGATCTCACATGAACCTATCATTGATAGATAGATCTATTTTCAAGCTAACATCAATAGAGTAGGAAGCGGTCGTACTTTGTTTGTCTATAGGAATTAGTGAGGAGTGAGAGTTCGGAGCTCGATTTGGAGTGTGCAGGGACAAACATCGATAAAAAGGTATTGTTGTTCTCATTCCTTCTCATGTGCTAGTTTGTATGAATTTGAAAGGAAGTCAGTGTCCACGTTAAGCACTTTATGTCTTAGAGTAGGGTGTAGCTCTTTGAGGCAATCTACCTTTCCTAGCCAAAGTAGAATGCTCTTAGCTGCTATCGGCGCTTTTGATCTTGAGTCATCAAACAACCTCACGTTTAACCTGGATGATCATCAACTGTGACTCTCCCACCAACTAGCTTTCCAAATCGATGTTGTTGTTCACAATCAACAAATTCATCGAACTATCCTGGATGAGGGAGCCTCTACTTGTGTCATGTCCTTAGCTTGTTGGAAAGGCTTAAAATCGCCTGCCCTTAACAAATCCACTACGATGTTACGCGCTTTCGATGGATGAGGTTTTCATCCTCATGGATTATTACAATCCTTAGCCATTCAGTTGGGTGGAAAAATTGTTACCGTTGATGTCGAGGTGGTCGATGCTCCCCTCGATTACAACCTACTACTCGGGAGAAGTTGGTTCTATGCTATGACTGCAGTCGCCTCGTCAGTGTTTCGATGTGTACAATTCCCCCATCAAGGAAAAATTGTCACCATCGATCATCTTGATTTCTGTACACCCGATGCTCGCATCCCTGCCACCAACAACATTCCCTTTTTGGGAGACCACCCAGTTACGTATGAAAGCATTGGTGTTGGCTTGTTGAAAGATTCTAGACTTATGGGTACTTTCGCTACACCACTTCCATTTACCACGCATCATATTGCCACCGTCAATATGATCTCAACTATACCTTATCAATCCTTGGAATCATCTGACCCTTGGGTTGTACCTAGTCCTTTGGAATTCGATGTGCTTGGTGACACTATGCCGCTTAGCCCAGTCAAGGCCGCATACATAGCTATTCAATCTCCCTCTCCCTCTTTGGACAATCCACATTTATTGACACCAGATGCATACTCGGTGCCCTCATGGTTGGATTCCCTGTCGTCCGTCGTTGATTACATTTCCCAGATTTTTCCTTCTGACGAATCTATTATGGAAATGCTTACCATTGACGATCTGCCTTAGGATGATAACCATCATCGATCCTCTTTTCTTCCGCCTTTGGAAGAAATTCATCAACACATACGCTTTGTCTTCCCTCCTGATGTTACCGATGCTCCGCAATCTTCGATCCTCACACAAGATACTCTCTCTGAGGGGAACATGGGAAACATTTCTACTACTATCATTATTGATATTTTGATCAAAGAAGGTGTCGTGGAAAACATTCACCTTGGTGCTAATTGCACACCTAAAGAAGTGGTCTCTTACACCGCTTTTTTTAAGGAATTCCACGATGTCTTCGCATGGAGCTACGAGGAGATGCCAGGGATCGACCCTTCCATCGTCGTACACAAAATCAAAACCTACCCTGACATGAAACCTATTTGACAAAAGCTTCACCCGGTTCACCCCAAGAAAATCGCGACCGTAAAGGCAGAAGTTGAAAAACTTCTCAAATCTGGCCTTATCTACCCCGTCCCTTTGATCAAATGGGTCTCCAACCTCGTTCTGGTTGCCAAAAAATAAGGGACCATCTGTGTTTGTGTTGACTATCGAGATCTCAACAGAGCTTGTCCTAAGGACAACTACCCTATGCCCTTCATCGACCAAATCATCGATAATTGCACAGGGAGCGTAATCTTCTCTTTCATGGATGGCTTTTTTGGGTATAACCAGATTGAAATCTTACCTGTTGATCAACATAAGACAACCTTTATCTGCCCTTGGGGAACTTTTTCTTATAGAAAGTTACCATTTGTCCTAAACAATGCTGGTGATACTTTCTAGCAGGCCATGTCGTACGCCTTCCACGATATCAAGCATATCGCGGAGCCTTACCTCGACGATTTACCCGCCCATTCATCCAATCGATCCGATCACATTGCTCACCTGCGGGTGATTTTTCTTCGATGTTGGTTCTACCGTATTCGTTTGAACCCACACAAGTGCATTTTTGCTGTCGAATCTGATCAACTCCTCGATTTCATTGTTTCCAAAGATGGGATCAGGGTGGATCCCTTAAAGATTAAGGCCATTCTAGCCTTACCCTCACCTACCAATTTAACCCAACTCCAAAGTTTGCAAGGCAAAGCTAACTTCCTTCACCGTTTCATCTGCAACTATGTTGAGATCACTAAAGGATTTATGCGGTTACTGCAAAATAACACCCCTTTCATTTGGGATGACACTACCCAACGGTCATTCGATGCTCTTAAGAATGCCTTGACCCACGCTCCCTTGTTACACCCTTCAGAATACACAAAGGACTATATCCTTTACTTGGTTGCCTCCACTTCCATTATTGCGATGGTGTTAGTTCAGGAGGACCCTAATGGCGAAGAACATGTAATTTATTATCTGAGAAAGAGTCTATCTGGACCCGAACTCCGATATTCACATGTTGAGAAAATGGCTCTGGTAGCTGTCATCGCTGTCCAGAGATTCCGCCATTACATATTATTACGCACCACCATGGTGATCGCAGACTCCAACCCCATGTACCACGTCTTGACACGTCAAGTACTTGGGGGCAAATATTCTAAATGGATCGTTATTCTTCAGGAATTCGATCTCGAGTTTACGAAGGCCAAAGCCAAAAAATCCCTAGTGTTTGCAGAGCTTATCTGTGCTCTCTCTCGTTCCGATGAAAACATTGAACCTAGAGATTCTCTCCTTGATGAATCTCTCTTCCTCATTAGCACCTCCGATCCTTGGTATGGAGACATTCTCCTCTACCTTCAAAACCAACATTTTCAGCCCAATATCTCTCGCAAAGAGCATCGACACATTCGTCACCACTCTCGCCATTAGCTCATCATCGACGACACCTTGTATCGTCGTGGTATTGACACCATCCTTCGGCGATGTCTGATTCACGAGGAGGATGAATGCATTTTGAACGATTGTCACCTTGGCACCTGTGGCGGTCACCTTTCCGAGATGGCCACAGCCCAAAAAATCCTACGTGCCAGCTACTTTTGGCCCTCGATCTTCAAAGATTGCATCAAGGCTGTCAAAAAATGCCCACCCTACCAAGTCTTTAATAAGAAGGCACGCACCCACCCTTCTGCACTGCACCCCATTATCGCCATCGACCCCTTTGCCAAGTGGGGTATCTATTTCATGCAGTGTAAGCCTACCTCAGTCGGGGGGCACGGTTACATCATCGTCGTCATCGACTACTTCACCAAATGGGCTGAGGCTATGCCTACCTTCTTGAATGATGGTTGTATTGCAGCTCTATTTCTTTTCAACCATATCATAACTCGTTTTGGTGTACCACGTGCCATTGTCACTGATCATGGTGCACACTTCAAAAACCAGATGATGAGCGAATTACATGTCAAATTGGGTTTTCTCCATGAAAACTCATCCCCTTACTACCCTCAGGCTAACGGACAAATTGAGGCCATCAACAAAGTCCTAAAAACCATGATCCAATGCATGGTAGGGGAAAACAAAATATCGTGTCATTTACAACTTTTCTCCACTCTCTGGGCTTATCCCACCTCTGTGAAAACTTCAACTGGATTCACTCCTTTCCAGTTGGTCTATGGCATTGAAGCCGTTCTACCAATCGAGTGTGAGATTCCATCACTCAAACTGAAAGTAGAACTCCTGCCCCATACTTCTGCTGAAGAAGAACGATTCTTATATCTTTCCAAGTTAGACGAAACACGTCGTGATGCTGCTCTTGCTAATGAGACACATCAGAAACGAATTAAGAGTCAATACGACAAATCTGTCCACCCTCGGACTTTTGCACAAGGAGACTTAGTCCTCGTTTATGACCAAGCTCACGATAGATTGGGAACAAGAAAGTTAGAACCTATGTGGCACGGTCCTTACATCATGAAGCGTGTCCTACATAGAGGTGCCTATGAATTAGTAGATCATGATGGAATTTCCCTAGGAGAGCCCTGAAACGAGATTTACCTTAAAAAGTACTATGCCTAGATCACCTAGCATCTGTACTCTGTACATTATTGTATTTTAGTTTGGTGTGTCTATTTCTTTCACGTTCTTGAGTCTTTATCATTGCCACTCATGGCTGTGCTTTTGTTTTCATGCGCAGATGACGTCTCCCTTTCCTGTCTTTTTTGGGTTCGCGGATGGTGCTAGTCGACATACCCGGAACATTGCTTCAACAGCATGGGTTATTTACCAATTTGATGAGGTGGTGAGTTCAGGAGGTATCTGCTTAGGACCAGCAACCAACAATATGGCAGAATATCACGCTATCATTGGACTGTTGACACAAGCCTCCTCTCTAGGTATCTCTCATATCGTTGTTTACTTAGACGGCCAACTCGTGGTCTATCAACTCAACCATATCTATGCTATCTGTAGTCCTATCCTGCTACGTCTCCACTTACAAGTTCGACGCCTTGAATGAATGTTCGATTACATCGAATATAGACACATTCCAAGAGAACTTAATAGCATTTCAGATTCGTTAGCAAATTACATCATGGATCGGTATCTCGCCCACATATAAGATTTAAGGAAAGCAAAATTGTACATTACATGTAAATTAAAACACATCACAGACATCATCATGTACAAATCATTGGCACTGTAAAAACTCCAAACTGTATATATATATATATATATATATATATATATATATATATGGCGTGACTGGAATGTTTGGATTACATCAAAAAAGTATGTAGAAGAGAAAAATATTGGGTCTTACCACCCATACAACATCGCCTGACAAGGCATACAAAAAATGATCACCAGAGAGACTCTAATCTCCCTGCACTACATTGTGCTGCGAGTAACACATCACCGCACACACTACGCGCCTCAATAGAGAATTGATATTCTCTGGTACTCCCACAGTGTGCCTCTGCAGACGTAAAGGCACTTCTCCCCTCCGCATAGGAGGAATTCCCATCGTAAGGCCTTGGAGGTTTCTTTCAACCTCTCGGAGACCTATCACTGGTACTACTGGATCTGCTGCAACTGGGACACCCCCACGACGTCCCGGTATCGGTATATTGGCGAGACGCACTGCTCCCTTGTCTGCATGTTGAAAGCAATACATTTGTTAAAACTCTTTCACATACCCAAAAAATATATATATACATCAAAAACAAAAACTAGACAAGGTATGGCTCAGTCTCTTACCTGACACATCCCAGTCTTCCCCCGTGGGTAAAATCAAATCCATGCTCCCGCGGAAATCTACCTCAACATATGGGAAGTCCTCTATCCAAAGATACTATCGTCTCAGCCAGGCAAAGAAATCACCAGTGAAATGGAACTCTGACTCTGCTACCAGCCTCGGAGACAGAC
Source organism: Picea engelmannii (assembly GCA_009831015.1). Classification (NCBI taxonomy): domain Eukaryota; kingdom Viridiplantae; phylum Streptophyta; class Pinopsida; order Pinales; family Pinaceae; genus Picea; species Picea engelmannii. Next base: position 513,759 of record ML778518.1, read on the forward strand.
TGGTCCACTTCTCCATCCTCGGTTCATCCACTGGTCGCACCGCCAGTGCTATCTGAGGCTGAATCTGGGGGGTGCGCTCTAGAAAAAATGAGACCAAAAATGAGCCATAACCAAACTGCTTCTGTCATGTCCTGCACCGTGAAATATGTTCCTTCACATTTCGAAGAAACCCTGCACTCCAGTTGAACAATGTTGGTTCCAAACACTGAACACCATAAGCCACCTGCGATCTTGATGCCAGATGCACGCTAGTACTTCTCGTCACGCTCGTGATGGAAAACAGTATAGACCGGAGGGGTATCTCTCGAATGTCCTTGATAGGGATTCTACCCCCTACCAGCCTTGCTACTGGGATACAGTGGCGCGCCAGATACACGTCCACTTGTTCAGGTAGCACCCTCTGCCCGGAGAATGATATGGGGACCCCTCTTTTCGAGAGGCCAGTCAAAAAATACACATCTTCTAACTCAATGGTTAAAAGTTGTGTGCCAATCTGGAATCCTTACTCTGCAACATCTCATAGGCTGATCATATGCTCGAGCAATAAAATCTCTTTCTTCATTTTTTGCAACTTGAATAATTTGAGCAAGCCACAAGCTCGCAACGCAGCCCATGTGCGGGGACTCCGCAAGGTAGCTAAGTCATCCATCTCATGTTCTCTTTCTTTCCACTCGATCATGGTTGCCGAAGTTACCTACAAAACGAAAAAAATAAAGAAATTCATTATTTCCACTTTTTGGCAATTTCAGCAATTTTCAAAAGCAATTTAAAACATGAAATAAGATGCCCACATCATTTAAAAGTGACCACACACTCTTTTATAACCACCACGCCCTCTCTTAACCATTTAACATCCATCATATAACAATGAAACGTTTTCAAATGCAAACGGTTTCTTTGTGGTTACATGGGCACACGTGAGGGTTTTATCACGGATTCCTTGCCAAAAAACGACCTATCTAATTGACTATTGAGGCATTGGCATCTTAGCCATCCTTTTCTAGAACGTTTTTTCAAAAAGAATCCCATTTTTCCATTTTCAAAGAGGTCGATTTGGTTATGTTTGGGGCAACTTAGGAATTCATATTTTAAAATAAATGATGCTATGAAAATGAATACTAAACCATGTAATTGAAAGAAGAAGAGATGGATATCTACCTGGTCCGAATGGAAAGAAAAATGGTCAACCGTAGCTCCGTCAGCAGACAAAACAAGATCCACCTCAAAATGAGAATCTCCACTACTCCAAAATCCTTGTGCAAAATGAAATGGTAAATGAAATCTTCAATGTATTGTTATTTATAAATTTTCATTTTTCATAAGGTATGGTCATTTATGGGTTTCTCTAACAATATGTTGGCTTCACTAAACCCTGGTTTGTAGTTTTGACACCGCAGGTTTCCTGGCAGTCCTAATGGATTATTTACCTTGTTGCACTTATGAGCATAGTCTTAGTTCGTTCTCGAGCTCGATAATATGAGAGCGTAACCGGGTAAACTTTTATCTCTTTTTCGGACCTGTACAGATACACGAACACATGAAAAGGAACCCCCCTGGAGTCTACTTTAAACCCTTTTTAGACTCTCTAAATATGAAAAGATTGTCAAGTGACCTTGCTTCCTTTCACACTCGTTAAAAGGTCAGAAAGGGCGTCTTTCGAGCGATAGTTTATCTATTTTTCGGTCTCGTTAGACTACTGTACGAAAAAGAAACTGAGAGAGTTATCTTTTGAGTGTTTTTCCAAACTCTATAATCCCAAAAAACCTCCAAGTTTTATGTCTTTGGACTCGTTAAAACACACATCAATAGGCCCATATGGGACCGATCCCTTACTTCTTCTGGTTCGATAAACAAAGGGAGAGGAACTTATTGAAGGTGAGTTATATCGAGCATGTCTTATCCTGCTCGAGCTCATTAAATCAAAAAGAGGTACTCGTCTATCTGGATGGGGGAAAAATTTGAAAGGAGCAAGCCAAGTAGTCTCCTAAGAACATTGTCCAGCAATTCTTAGAGTCTCCCTTGAACACGGCACTTTGTCATTTGCACATATCATAATCCACTGAACCTCTGCACTGAGCCAATCCTTTGAGTCCCTTTCACTCCTTTCGGTCACCCGATGCAAGTCACTGTATCCACTGCATAAGTGTTGGTCCACGTCATGTTTTGTTGTTGTGCCTCAGTGTTCAAGGGAAGTATCTGCCTCTAGAGTCAGCCATCCCAAATATCTTGCCTCGAAACCCGTGTCATTCCATGTTCTTTTGATCTACCAATTACATCTCTATATCTGTTTCATGTCGTTGATGGGGGATACATCAAGGCCCTCCCTCGATGAGTCTATTCCTGTCGACTTCAACACATTATCCGGGGATCAGACTTAGAAACCAGTTGGTACTTTGGGACCTGCATGCCTCAATGGCAGGCCTCCTCACATCCGACAGTAGGTTTACATCATTGACCTTTGATCAGATGATTCCATGGATGTTTGACCTCAGTTCATCTATTCACATTCGTTGGAATGTACTAGGGTACCTTGGGAATCATTGATATTAATGGTGATCTCCCTCGTACTTGTTAATGGTACACACCATTGACCAGTAATCAAGTGATTTCTTCCATGTTCGACATCAGGACATCTATTCACATGGTTAGATTCGTACCATTTTGGGATTGGTAAGAAGACCCTGGGTTGAGTAACCACTTTGATATATTCTTTTCCTAGGTTGTGAAGGAGTTTCTATTGGACAACTAACACATACACTGTTACATAGATCCACTTTGTATTGGTCGTGGCTATGTCTTGTCATCTCGTAGATCCACTTTGTATTCTTCGTGGCTACGATCAGTCCGAGTCATCAAAGTATATATCCACATTGTATCTTCGGTGGCTATACCTTCTTGTCAATACAATTATGGATCCGCAGTGTATTTTATGGAGGCCATATCCTACAAGTCTTGATCACCCAAGCATAGGTATGCCTGCCTTGGGTTTTGGAATATGTCATGATATTTGTTGGATGTTTGTGTGCATGTTCCGTCAGGTTCTCTGAGTCTATACCCTTGCTTGAATGTCTACAAAGAATTTTAGTTATCAGTTTGCATATTCTAACTTCATGCTTTGGGGGGCAATCTGTTACACGTCAAAATTACTCAACTGGATAAGTGTCACATGTTCCTCTCAATTGTCGTAAGTGTCGCATCTTCCTTACAAATTTCGCAAGTGTTGCAAGTTGTTCACAAGTGTCGCAAACTTTGTTCAAGCATACTGCCATAACGACGACACTAAGGGGGCACTTAAAACATCTCATACACTTGATTTGTAGAAGGGGAATTGGTTAACTGAAGTCAAGGAACTCTTATCACCTGAGAAGAGCTCTTACACAAAGGTTTTGAGGGTGAGCACTCCCCTACATCAGCCTTAGGAGCATTAGCGCTTCCCTATAAGGCTTCAGGGAGCGTTATAACACTTGTCTACCCCTCTAAAGGAGCGCTATCCACCTTTGGAGCGCTGGTGCTCCCTTCAAGCTTCCTAGGGAGCGCTACAGTGCTCTGATGCCCCTTTTGAGGGAGCGCTGCCTAATCTAAGGCAGTAGTTGGCCCGTTAAGGAGAATAAGGGGAGGATATTTCAAGGTTAGAAGGCAGTTGCATTTGAATTCTTGGTTCCATCAGAAGATCCCTGATCTAAGGAGGAAGTTCCTCAACTTGTTCTAAAGATAACTCAAGAGGTTAAGCTCCTCTTAACCTATATAAGCAAGCTCTATGATGGTGAAAAGGGGAAGAATTGCCAGCATCAAACCTATGATCTCATAGGGAACACACAGTTAGTCAAAGGAGAAGTGATCAGTGAAGCTTCTATCATCCAGGTTGTGGATCTTTCGAGTGAGGGTTAGACAAAGGGGACTTGACGAAGCTGTCACTTTCGCATCTATGATTGTAAGTATTGTTGTCATTATTCTCATCAATATGACATACTTGTCATGTTTCTTTCTAGTTTGTGTCTGATCTCACATGAACCTATCATTGATAGATAGATCTGTTTTCAAGCTAACATCAATAGAGTAGGAAGCAGTCGTACTTTGTTTGTCTACAGGACTCAATGAGGAGCAAGAGTTTGGAGCTCGATTTGGAGCGTGCAGGGACAAACATCGATAAAAATGTATTGTTGTTCTCCTTCCTTCTCATGTGCTAGTTTGTATGGATTTGAAAGGAAGTCAGTGTCCACATTAAGCACATTTTGTCTTAGAGTAGGGTCTATCTCTTTGAGGCAATCTACCTATCCACAAGGATATTTTCCTACAACAAATACAATATAACCATGAACTAGCTCTATCTAGTAAAGTAAACCAACAAGAAAAAATACCTGATAAAAAGTACTTATCTTTTATGCTCAGATATGCACTCTAGAACTCTCAAGGAGATGACTCTACTGCTATCTAAATGATGGCTCATATAATTGTCTCAAACTGTCATAAATCAACCTTTTATATCTGTCACTTTGTTGCCTCAAGACTGTTGTTATAGGTGTGCCCAATATGTTGTTCAAGCACATAAATATATGTTGTCGAAACATTGTCTACATGTGTAACCAAATCGATGTTCAAGCACAGAGATATATGCTGCTACAGGTGCACTCAGATATACCTCATCCTTATCCTTAGACTAGGCCTCTTTGCTTCCTCAAATTAGGCCACCTACGGCTACTACAGAGATATATCATATCCAAATTGGTTGTGTCAAAATGAGAAGGATAAGCTTGTATTTATACTAATTCGTCATTGTACTTTAGGGCCGACTTGTCCATCTAGAAATTTGAATTTCCCGTTATAATTTCCATGTGGGGCCGACTTTTCTTTTGGAGCATTATATTTCTACTTTATTATTTTCTATGGAGCCGACTTCTCCATTGGCATATTTCTTGACTTCTTTGGCATCTTCATAGATATATAAAAGTTATCTAGGAGATGAATACCTCTCGTAGCTACTAGAAACATCAACAATATCATCAAAATGAATCTTTCTTATTGGAGTTTTATTGGTGTTTGAAAATATCACATAACCAAAATCATTGAACCATTCTTTCTATGAAAGTTATGGATCTGCTAACTTGACCTCCAACCATGTTTTTTCCAAAATTGACTAGATTCATTGAAATGCACACACAACCTTCATTTCAAGGAAAAATTGAATGATTTAACTTGCAGAGTGTGTATTTGGTCACTACACACCTTCCTATAATTCTGTATTTTTAATTTTACACATAAAACTTTATGGTGTATAAAAACACTCCAAATTTGTGTTTTCTCCAGAATGTAAAATTCAATGTTGAGTGCCTCAATGAAATAGATGTCATGCCCTATAGTTAATGGTAACTAGAAAAAAAACATTCCAACATGCAGTTTCCAACATTTCCTCCAACCTCTCATACTCAATTTTTCAAAATGAATATTCTATAGTGAAATCCAAGTTTGCCAAAATTGCAATTGATACTATTTGCCAATTTCCACAGTTCATACAAAAATGCACTCCAAGGCCAAATCAAGCACACCCAATGTATGAAATTTAGGCTGAGACATAATTACACAATATTGAACCTATGTACCCATGCATTATATCTACCAAAATTCTTATTTACCTATTTTCCCCACTTTTACACACATTTGAAAAAATACATGAGGAAATATGAATCATGGACAAGATACTTAAGGATGCATGAGGCCTTCTATCATGCTTAAGAATCATGACCCTATAAATCATCTATAGGCTTTAATTTTTATCCCTCCTCTCTCTTACTTTTCAATTATCGTGTGATGAGGGATATACATGGGATCGAGAAGTAACAACCATCACTATTATGATGGTTAAAATCTACATGATCAGATACATTAACAATACATTTCATAAAACCCTCACTAATATGAAAATTGTCCAGTGGTGTTTGATATTTACATGAAATGACACACAAGTTCCCTAAAATGTAATTCAATGGAATAACATACACTTTAGGACATCTCGGCTCATTATTCCTTCATTCTAAACATTCATTTCTAACTTGGTAACTTAAAATGCTCACCGCCCTTCAAAAAACATTTTTTCCATTTCAAAACCAGACATGAGTAGAAATAATTTCCTTAATAAAATCCATGTCATAGAGTGTGTGAGGGTGCTGAGATGAAAATAAAACTTGTTTCCTGGATCCTTATTGGTGTTTGACAAGATGATATAACAAAAAGTTTTGAACCATTCTTCCTATGAATGTTATGGATCTACCAACTTGGCCTCTAACCATGACTTTACCATTCACTTCAATTCACTTCCATCCTTCATTTCAAGACCAAATTTAATGATTCAACTTGGAGAGTGTGTGTTTATTCATTTCACACTTTCCTACAATTACATATTTTAAATTTGACACATAAAAATTTATATTGTGCAAAAATGTTCCAAATTTTCCTTTTCTCCACAGGGTAAAAATCAAGGTTGATTGCTTCAATGAAATGCATGCAAGACTTGTAGTTAATGGTGTGTGTGTGTGTGTGTGTGTTTCAACTTCAAGCTACCAACATTTTCTACAACCTCTCAAATCTTCTATAATGAAATCCATGTCTATCAAAATAGCAATTGATCACATTTTCCAATTTTCATAGTTGATAAAAAAAATGCACTATAGGTCCAAACTAAGTACACCCAAGCTATGAAATTTGGACCAAGACATAATTACATAATAATGAGCCCTTGTACCTACATGTAAAGTCTACCAAAAGGCCTAATTACCTATTTTTCTCACTTTTACACAACTTTGAAAAAATACATACCAAAAAAAATTTATGCATGGTGAAGGAAATATAAAGCACGAACATGATATTTAAGGATTCCCTAGGCCTTCTATCATGCTTAGGAATCATGAATCTATAACCTTCTAGATAATTTCTATGATTCAATCTATCTCCTTCCCCCTCTTACTTCTCAATGATTATATCAAGGTGTATATACATAAGATGGAGAAGTAATGACCATAAATATTACAAGGGTCAAAAACTATAAGTTAGATACATTAATACATTTCTTAAAAACCCTCACTAACTCAAAAATTTCCCTATGGAGTTTAATTACATAAAATAGTACAACAATTCCCTAAAATGCATTTCAATGGAATTTCATACACTTGATGACATATATGACCCCGTGTTTCTTTATTCTAAACATTCATATCTAACCTAGCAAGTCAAAATGTTTATTTCCCTTCAAAAAACAATTTTCTATTCTAACTTGGGGCATGAGAAAAACTAGTTTACCTCAATAAATTTCCTACCACGGAGTGTTATGATCAAAATGAAACTTATTTCTTGGAGCCTTATTGATGTTTCATAATATGACATAACCAAAAGCGTTGAACCATTATTTCTATGAATGTTATGGATCTGCCAACTTGGCCTCTAACCATGATCTTACCAAAATTGACTAGCTTCACTAAAATACACACCCAACGTTGTTTACAAAGTCAATTTGAATGATTCAACTTAGAGAGTGTGTGCTTATTCATTACACACATTCCTACAATTCCATATTTTTAATTGACAAATAAAAATTTATGATGTGCAAAAATACCCCAAATTTGTTTTTTCTTCACAAGATGAAAATCAAGGTTGAGTGCCTCCAAGAAATGCCAACTTTTGCATGAGCTAGAGTGGGTGTTCCTTTGCATTGGGATAGATGATGTGAAATTAGCTTGTGGACCTAATTTTTTTATTAAGGATATCCATGACTTGTAAACCAGTGTGGAGCTAGAGCCAGTGAAATAATATCTATTATTTTATCAAAACAATTTACAAATCAAGCTCTTTCTTTGAGAAAAATTCCATTAATTTATAGAAATATTGTAAAAAACTAGATATTACTATCAATGAATTTCTATTAAAGGTTTTTAATGTTAATTTTTATAAAAAACTTACCAAAACATCCTTTCAAAGGAGGTTGTAATAATTGTTGAGAAACAAAGAAAGCACACTGTAATAAGTTAATATATGTTATGAATAACAAAGGATAGAATTAATCATCCTCATCCTCGTCCTCAACATATTTTTCTACGTATAAATAAGAGTCGTATTTTTCATGTCCTATACCAATTCCCTCAACTTTTATTTCCTCTTCACCAGGGGATCAATATTCAGAGTAAGCATTAGGATATTTATGGGTATTTTCTTCATGGTTTGACTAATTAAAGTAGTTTTTTTTATTATCAAATTCTTCTTCCAATTATTTACAATTGAATGATTTATACTCCTCTTCGAAGGAGTCTTTGTTAGATTCCATTGCAATGTAACTAATAATCACAAGAAAAGCATATTAATACAAAAAAAAATTAGTTCATTCTACAAAACAAAATGTTAGAATAGAAATAACAATGATGAAAATAACTTTGTGAAAATATAGTTGAATAAAATGTTAAGAAAAACAACTAGAAATAAAATTAAAGGTGCACTAAAACTAGACAAAGTGAAGGTTGTCCCAAAATCGGAAAAAAAAAAGTGCTTCACTAAGAATGGTCTATCCCAAAACAACCACTGCAAAGAATGTTTCACAAAGTAACTATAAATAGAAGTTATGAACTTGGAGTGCATCATGATTTTTTACTATATTTGATCAAACAAATCATGTTAATGTCTATACCATTCCCAAATACATAGAATTTGGATCTTGTTTGGTGGTGGGCTTGTCAAGATATCATATCATATTGGTTAGACACAAAAAGAGTTTCTTTCATTTAAATAATATTATCATATACATGTTTGTTACTATTTCAAATTCTTTCTTTTAATATTTCAACCATGATAGACAAATCAAATCTTACTCCATCAAATTATGATGGGACTTGATAAAGTACATTGATAGACAATTTATTTATATTTTCCAATTGCGTACAATAGTGATGACATGAATACTATTATAGTTTAATTCATCCATAATGGATTTGTTTGGGCACCTATCATACCTTCAACACACTTTTGAATAATGGACAAAATCAAAATTAATGCATTAATTATGTGTTTGATAAACTTACCATCGATGCATCAATTCTATGAGGGGGGGGGGGGNNGGATGATTGATGTGATATGTCATGCCACTACCCGATTTCATAGCTTATGTAGAAAAAAAAATAGTTTTTAGAAATACATTCTCGCTATATACTCTCTCATCAATTCCATCACTAAGACATTTCACAATGAAAATTGTTACAAGGAAAATCCCCTATGGATATGGGTTAAAGCCACAAGAGAGATCTAGCCAATTAATGAACAAACCAAACCCCAAAACTGTAATCAAAGGTTTGTTACTAACTCGATCAGTTAATTAACTACTAGTAGCAAGGAAAAAAAGGCATACAGGGTTATAGGGTCATAGACTGGAGAAGAAAATAACAGTCCCTTGGATCAATTGGGGAAAGAAAAGGATCCCATGTCTACATTAGATAAAGTATTCGATCAATTATTGAGGCCTGGTCTCGAGAAGGGGACCATGATTGCAATGATTCCCTCTCAGAATAAATTCTAAAATGAGGATAATATGCCATATCACCCTCATCATATACAACATGTGATGTTAAGGGGTTCATGGACCAATGTTCATCTTTAGACCTGATCAATTTAAATTCTCCTCTCTCAATCATACTAAGTTTTGGGAGCAAATAATACCAATGATGTGAGTCTTCCTAGGGTCGTTTGAGCCCCATTATTTCCTCAAGGATAGCCTCACTAGAGAAAAAAATAGTATCAAGGAAATCAAACAAGTTGGAATAATCCAAGGCCGAGACAAGCTCTCTAAGTTGATCCACTTCTTCTTTCGAAGAGGGAGTCGTATCAGAATCTACAGTAGTTTGTTGAATCGTCTGATAATCCATCTCATTTTTTTATAATGGCATGACCATCCCAGCATGCACAATACCTTCCTTTGAATCACACAGGGAGAGTAAAACCCAAGGATCCTCAAAATACGTCATCTGAAATTAGCTTACTTGAGTCACAGTAATTGAAGACCTTAATTGTTGGTAGAAAACTAGAACAACATTAATATACGAAATAGGTGCTGAGAAGTTGAAAGTTCCCATCAAGGAAGGATACATCCCAACACCAATGCTCTCAATTTTCATATGAGATTTTCCAATAAAAGGGACTATGGATCATGTATCCATCGCAGAATCAGAATAGCCGAATGCATATGGTTGATTGTAACAATTTTCCCTTCATGAGGGAATCATAAAACTCAGAAGACCGAAGATACGACAGTTTTCATTGTGTATGTCCAACTCCTTCCTAATAATAGGTTGTATTCAAGAAGAGAATCAACCAATTCCACTTCTAAGAAGAAGGAGTCCCCCCCCCCCCCCCCCCCCCNGGGGGCCCCCCCCCCCCCCCCCAACTATACAGGGGAGGAGGAGATAATATCGTGTAGAATAAAAGAGCATCCATCAAAAGTAATTAGCAATGTGGGAGATAGAGAGAGCTTGGGATAGTTGATGGATTTCCAATAAGATAACAACATCATGAATGTCGAATCACCTTCATCAATAATAGTCCTCCCAATAATATGAAAGGAAACATGGTACGGAAGACAAGGATTAACATACATAGTATTGAACTTGATAACTTGTAAACTCGATGAATCAATAGCTCCTATAGTATATAGCAATGTGCTTTGTTGCACTAGGACACTCTGAAGCACCTCAAGGGCTGACATCAAATAATATGTTTGAGCCAAGTCCTCAACAATCGAGTTGTTGGGAATAACTTGAGGATTAAGTTTGTGTGAATAACACTTATACACACTTCTTGGTATCCACGACATTGCATCTCCTCCAGGCTTCTCTATGTGAAGATATTTTTGAGGCTCAAGAGCTTATTTTACTTTAGAATTTGACTAACAGTTATCATAATCTTGAGTCATATTCGATACATATACGTATGACCCCCATATTGATGAATGACATAGTACCTTCTAGAAAGGATGCACCTTAGGTTCCCCCTTGTGCATTTTCACTGGAAGAGCCCACCGCCATATTTTTTCGTTGAGGGAAAAAATTCTTCAACATAATAGGTTGTTGTTGCATCAACCAATGACGTGAATCTTCCATTTTGGGTAATTGGTGGGTAGGGTGATATTCTTTGCAAAGTTTACATGGAAATTTCACCTTCTTCTTTTCTTTCTTAGCCCCTCCAGCATTAGAATCAGAATTAGCATTTTTATTGTTGTTCCCACTTCCTTTCTTATCTTTACCCTTCTTTATTGTGAGTTGTTGGTTACCCTTCATATTTGTCGATTGCACATAATGTACATCTAATGATTAGATAGTGGGAACGGCCAAATTCGTAGCTTGATTAGTCGTAGTTTGATGAATATTCATCTGCTTCATTTGGTTTGAAACTATATATGTAGTTGTGCTATTGATGGAATCAACAATGTCATTGGCATGTGGTCCAAACTTTGGTTTCACGGGGTCAATACTTGACCATGGTGCATCCAGATATATTTTGTACAGGATCCTAGACTGAGAATATATCAGATCCAAATCTTGGGCCTTAAAAATGGCTTCCTCTTCAGAGGAAACCCCCGACAAGGAAATATGCTTGTAGATATACAAAAAAAAGGATTTGAGAAACCATTCTAGGAGGAATTTGAGACGAATAATGGATTTTATCATCCTTTTTCACCTTCTCCAATATTGGATGTGATCTAATACGTGAGTGGCCTTGTCTTGTTGTAGCATAGAAAATAAAATAGTTTCATCATTGTACCAAACAAGAAGTTACAAATGGTTGCGGAAAACCAACACCAAATCGTGAAAGGTGAAAAAATTCAACCAATGTAGCTTGATGTACCATTTCACAAAAACCCTTGTAAGAGTGCATTGAAATATATGTAACCGAATTGAGTCATCATTCAACAAATTTGATGAGTGCCATAGGTGAAATGTCATTACATGATCATCGGGATCATCACTAGTTTTTCCTTCAAACTTTGGAATGTCTGAGAGCAATTTGGTGGGGATCGGTGGCCAATTTGTATCATGGCACACCAGTTCATTCATTAGTTTCGATATATATGGAAATTTTATCATTTCCAGAAAAGGAATCCTCGACTATGGCCTTGAATTCCAACTATTGGAGTTACGATGCCTAGGTTGGTTAGCAGTCAGAAAAGGATATCCTAGATTTCTACTAGCACCAAGTTTCCAATAAGAGTTCACTGGAGGGCCAAGTTTTTGATCAAAACCATGAGATCCTTCACTAATTGGAGGAAATATTCCACTTATCAAGGCTCCATAATATTGGACAAGGTTACCCCCTGGAAACATCCCTTGCAAAGGGAAATACCCTTGTGTTGGATTCACTAACTCTAGAAAGGGTTTCCCTTTGTTGGCATCCCTAATGAAGGGAAATTATTTCTCTGAAAACCACCATACAAAGTGAAAGGGTCATAAATCGAAGGCATGTTGGAAGATTGAAATCCTCCTCTCATAGGACCACTCCATCCCACAAATGGATTAGGACCAAAATACGAGAAGGGCCTGCTTCCTAGTGATGAAAGCGATGGAGGAATATGCCCCCCACCCCATGGAAAACCTTGTAGAGGAGTTGAATAACTCCCTACCCAAAATTTAGGGTGTTGAGTGATCGAATGAGAATTATTCAAAATATTATGCATACCTATCGATGGAATTCCAAATGTAAAATCATTAGAAGATAACGATGATGATGGAGTCACACTTGAAGGCTGAGTGGACCTAACAATTAGTGGCATAGATCCAATGACTAAAACATCTATTGTGGCTTGATCAAAATTAGTCATCTAGGTGGAAGGGTGAGGAGTTGAGATCCCTCCCCCAACTATAACCAAAGTGGGGGTTGAAGGGCCCCCAGACCCTAGCACATCCACAGTGTCATCAATAAATTCCCACCGAAAAGGATGATTATCAGTGTTACTTGAATCAAAGGTCAAAATATGCACTAAAAATGATTCATTTGGTCCAGTTATCTAAGGGTTAAAAGGTCCACATAATCCTTCAACTTCAATATCTGATTTACGTGTAAAATCGGGTGCAAAATCATTCAATTTGGTAGTCTCAATATCCAAAAGATAAACAAGACCAGTTGGTATAAAAGCATTGTATTGATCAAGTTGACACCTCAAAGGATGTAGTGGATAATTCACTCCGATAGGAGGAATGCCTTGAACCCTCTGAAATCGATGAAGCGGTTGGTCAAACACTTTAAATCAACAATTTAAGGTAGCCACCAACAAACTTGCTAAGTCCATCTACACACAAAGAGAACACCACTACAAAAACTCCTAACTAAAAAACACATGTAAAGTACTTATTCAATACCCTAGCTCAAGTGGATTAGGTCACGAGACCACGGTATAAAATAAGTTAGGTAAAGGCCCTTCCAGAAAACGACACGGGTTGATTAATTCCCACAACCAAAGAACAAAGGAGTGAGAAGAAGTTACCCCGACCTCCACTTATCGACCCTATGTGGCACAAGTGACCCTCACTTCACGGGGCACCCTCTAGAGGTACCGATAGCGTGATATGACATATGAATCAAGTATTATGGGAAACCCCCTGTAGTCATCTCTGAGATACCTAGGAAAAGCAACTACAAATGCCAACTCATAGTCAGCATCGAGGGGAATAGATGAAAATCGTGACCGCATTTATGGGTAGGGTAACAAAGCCCAAATATTTGAAAGTTCCTCCTCTCAAGGAGTTAAAGTAACTAGCTAAACTCTTGTATACAATCTCTCCACTATGCTTGGTCAAGTCTTGGAGGGGTTATCTCCTAAAACACCCTCATGCCTCATGTTTGTCTCCTATGTTAGAGTATTTTCTCAGCCACACCTATACAAAAATTGGATTTATCTCTCCCTAACTCATACTCCTATGTTTTCTCGATGGCCTTAGAGAGTTATATCTCCAATCCTAATCCATGGCCCTAAACCTAGACTAGTTTGTTAACCCTATAAACAAAAGTCTAGTTGTTTTTAAATTGTTTGTTAATTTAAAAGGTGTTGTTTAATCAACGGTTTACAGACATGAAACTTAATGATATTTTAAGACTTAACAGGAAATGAAACACTTAAGAATGATGTTGTTAAGAAAAATAAGTTTATTCTTCAATGGAAAAGGAATTCTAAGGAACACTTTTAAATGAAAACTCTTTAACTTTTTAATGCAAAGCAATACAAGTAATGTGGTTTTTCACTTGAGATGAAATGAAAAAATCAATGCAATCTTCCTCAAATGCAAAGAAAATTTTCAAAAACAAGAAAAACTAGTTTTTCCTTTTCAAACGAAGCTATGACCGAAAAATCACAAAAACTCAAAGTGTTTCAAGAATACAAGCAAGATTCTGAAATCAATACACGCAAGAGAAGAAAGTATTATAAGAAATAACTTTTTCTTTTCAGTGATGGAAAGGGTAAAGGCTGAAAGAAACAAGAGAAAAACACACTTCTTGTTTAATTTTCTTATTTTTTAAAGCAAAATGAAAAAATAGTCTAATTTTTCTTTTTCAATTCAAAACAAGTAGAAGCAAAGTTGAGAGATAAAAATAACTAAACCAAACTTATTCAAACTTTGAATAGGGTTAAAAAATGAATCCATATATAATAATCCAAGAAAAGAACCTTCAAAATACCCAAACAAACTTGAAGCACAAAGTAAAGAAACTAATTAATTTTTTCTTTTCTTTGTAAGAACATCTAACTTATACGATTTTTGTTCCTAACAATAATCCAAAGAGAGTCACAAGACCCAAAAAAGATACCAAAAAACCAAGCCAAACACCTCAGAAAGGCTGAGAAGTGTTAAAAACTCTTAATCAGGAGATGTATGCGACTGTATAGAAGGCGAAGCACATATAAACATGACTACCTCAAATAAAAAGCATGTATGTATGAGAATGTATGCACAATAAAGCATGTATACAACCTTAAAAATTACATAACATGATGGAAGACAAAGCCAAAAGGCTTGACTAGGTATAAACAAGACTCAAAATCTTTAAACTACTTAGTCACAAATAGAAAAAGCTAGAAAACAAGAAAAACAGAGGCAAGAACTTGAAACTAACCCACAAAGGAGATAATTCCCTAGTATGGTCACTAATTCTGTAATGGGGGAAATCCACTATGGCTATGGATTAAAGCCACAACAAATCATTGATTGTTTAAAGAACAAACCAAACCCCATAAATGCAATCAAATATTTGTAACTAAATCGATCAATTAATTAACTACTAGTAGTAAGGAAAAATAGACATATTGGGTGTCCTACATTTGATGAAGATCTCGTGGTTGAAAACCTATATTTCTCCTTCCAATATGCTCCTTTGACAACCTCCAAAACACTCAAGTAGAGAAATACAAAGGAAAACAGTCAATAATAACATTTCTTTATGAAAATCACTAAAAATAAAGTGATTGCAACAATTAGTGTTCTAAGAGATAAGATGTTCAAACATAATCATCACATATTAAAACACAAGTATTTCATAGGAGAAAGGTCTCTTTATTATTAGACAATGGAATATAGGTAGTTATCACCTACACCTTATGAGGCATTGCTCCGAGGTCAGACTCCAGTTCCCTCCACCTAGGCCACTAGCTATAGGTAGCACCTTCGACTCCAATGCTTATGTAGACCCAAAGAAGTCAAAGAGAAACTTCTTGGTCAGATATATGAAGCATGGAAAAGGATAGAAACAAGGGTTTCTAGGTCCAAGGAAATGCATCAGCGATAGGGGAACAAGGGCTTCTAGATAAGGTAGGAAATTTTCAGCATAACTGATCCAGATTTCATTACAAAATTGAAATGACTATAGATTATTAACATATGATTAACACATAATAACAGAGATACAGTAAAACTGGTTTTCTATTCAATAAGGAAATAAGCTGAAACTATAAAATGCAGCGGAAAACAAGCTTGCTGGAATGGTGGTGGCTTATCTCTGAGAAGAGATGTGACGGTTACTCTTATTTGCAAGAATATGATTAAAATCAGGCTCTGAAGGCCTTTTTACAATAAACAGGAGTGTCAAAAACCCTAGACATCCAAAAACCTAACCCTAGGAGATGAAGCACCAAAAGTCATGTGGGCCTCATTTGGTTAATTCAGTACATCAACTTCCTAAGGTCATAACTTTTTCATACGATCTTCATTTTAGGCTTATGATATCTCGTTGGAAAGATCTATCTGAGGACTAGAATACCCAAAAAAACGTCGTTTAGGTCCTCAAAACGGTTCTGGAAGTTCAGGACCCGAAAAAAACTGCTAAAAATAGTAAATTACCAAAATTGTCAGAAAGTTGTTTTGAGCTAGATGGAAAAGGTGGGTGGCCACAGATATCCACCTAGATCAATCCTCCCTCCTTAGGAAGAAATGGTCTCCATTTCATTAATTTCCCCCATCAGATGAGGAAATTTCTGCTGAATTTGGCCCCGGGTGAGCCACTTGCCTTGGTGCAGGAGCTGCCCTACATTGACGACTCGATAAAGCTGGATTCTTTGTTGTTGAGTGCCCTTGATATGTGTGTCCACAATATGATCACTGGATGTCTGTTGTATGTAGTCGGGATTGAGATTTGTTGGTGTCTGTTATTCTTCTACGTTTGAGGTGTCCAATAATGGTGGGAAATAAGGCCGAAGGAGGTCCAAGTTGAACACTTGGTGTAGGCCAAGGAAAGGAGGAATGTTGAGCTCAAAAGAATTATCCCCCATAGCCTTGGTAATGGTGTACAACCCATAACAGATTGGGAAAAGATTTCAATAAGGTCCTGTAAGGCATTCTTTCTGCAAGTGCAACCAAACTTTTTCGCCCACCTGAAACTTATGTGGCACCCAATGTTGATCATGGCGCCGTATGTACTTTTCATTGGACTTATGTAGGATATCCTGAACTGGTTGGCAAATGTGCTCGATCTGCTCAATGAACCGGGTGGCTTTGTCAACTTCAGTTGGAGCAGGAGATGAGTCGACCAAGGTGACCGCAAGGGGAAGTGCAACATCTACACGACCCAATGGTTGGCATCCCAACCCCACCTAAAAGGGGTTGTGGCCAGTTGAGCTATACAGGGCTCTGTTGTAGCTATGTTAGACATAGGTAAGACTCTCATCCCATGTGAGAAGGTGATTGGAATTATACATGCACACGATATGCATGATCATTCTATTTACGACCTTGGTTTGTCCATCTTTATGGGGGTGGAAGGTCGTGGATTTGGTGAGCTTGGTGTCTAGCAGTGACTAGAGTCTCGACTAGAATGTGCTGAGAAATCAATTGTCTTGATATGAGACAATGGTTTTTGGGATTCCAAAATGTACCCAGACTTGTTCAAAGAAGAGCTTGGTAGTGGATTCTGTTGTGATGCTCTTCTTGCAGGAAACCAGAATTGCCATCTTATAAAAGAGATCAAAAACCAAAAAAACATAGTCATTTCCCCACTTGGTGGATGGGAGGCCCAACATGTAGTCCATTGAGATGGATTCCCATGGCCTTTCAGGAGTAGGAAGAGGGGTGTATAGGCCCTTTTTCTTAGTGGTCAGTTTGGAAATAGAGCAGGCAGTGCAAGACCTGATATACTTGTTGACCTCCTGTCGAAGTTTCGACCAGTAGAAATATTTTTGTAGCATCACCATTTTCTTTTTGATGTCGAAGTATTCTGCCACCCGACTATAGTGGGCTTCCCATATCATCTTCGCTCAATTGCTTGATGGAACACAAATATGGCCCAGACGACACAACAACCCATCCTGAAGATGGAAATTATCGACAACTGTGTTTGCACCCAACATTTGGTAGGTAGTGGCGAAATCTGGACCTATCTCATAGAGTTGGGGCCATACAGAGGTCTCATGGCCACAAGAGTCTATCACCGTGGTGAGTGTCACGATTGGCGGTCTACTGAGGAAATCAGCGACGCGTTTGGTGCTTCCTATTTTATACTTGATGTTGAGGTGGAATTGTTGTAAGTATGTGGACCACTTTTGATGGCGGCCATTCTATAATTTTCCTTGTGTCTTCATGAACTGCAATGGCTTATGATCAGTGTGGATGAATGTCTCCTTCCCAAGAATGTAATGTCTCCATTGGCGGCAGGATTACACAATGAAGTACATTTCTTTGACTTAAGTAGGGTACTTGCGGAAAACATCTGATAGTGTATCACTATGATAGGCCACGGGATGGTCGTGCTGAGTGAGAACAGTGCCCACAACATAGTCTGAAGCATCTATCTTGATCTCAAAGGGTTGTTGTAGGTCTGGTAGTGAAAGTACTGGGGCTGAGCATAAGCGCTGCTTCAAATCATCATACACTTTTTTTTGGGATCGGCCCAACACAAATTTTTCCTTACCACCACCCCTGCTTATTTGGCTGAGGTCCCATGCAATATGGGAGAATCCCAACACGAACCTGTGGTAGAAATTGGCAAGGACCAAGAATCTTTTAATCTCAGTGAGTGTGGTTGGGGCTGGCCAGTCATGGATGACTTGGATCTTGGCTAGATCCACATGTATGCCATGTTGATCAACAATGTAGCCCAGGTAATGGACCCTGTCCATGCCGAAGGAGAATTTTTCCAAGTTGGCGTATATCTTGTGTTGTCACAGGGTGTGCAGAACGTGTTGAATATGTTGCAAGTGTTCTGCCCAAGACTTGTTGTAAATGAGAATGTCATCCAGATACACCACTACAAAATTATTGGTGAATGGTTGCAAGATATCGTCCATCATCCTCATGAAAGTGACTGGAGAATTTTTCAAACCAAAGGGCATGACCAACCATTCAAAAAGGCCTTCCTTTGACTTGAAGGTGGTCTTCCATACATCTGTATGTTCTATCGAGACCTGGTGGTAGCCATACTTTAGATCAATCTTACTTGAGTATTTGGCCCCCATGAGTTGATCAAGGAGGTTGTCAATTCGGGGAATTGGGTACCAGTTTTTTACTGTGATTTTATTCAGGGCCCAGTAATCAATGCAGAGTCGACAGGTTCCATCTTTCTTTTGTACCAGCACGATTGGGCTCCTGCAAGGTGATGATATGGGATGGATGTGCCCCTTGTGGAACAGTTCTTGTATCTATTGCTTGATATCCTCATTCTCTAACATAGAGTGGTGATAGACTGGCCCATTGGGAAGTGATGCATCGGGGGTCATATCAATGGGGTGCTTGACCTGACAGTGCAGAGGTACCTCAGTAGGTGAGGAAAATATATATGAGTATTCTTCGATGAACTTATCTACTTTATTCTTCTATGCGGAGAGGTCAAATGCAGAGACCCGGGATGTGGTTGTGATCTTTCACTCATTCCAAGAGAGAATCATGAAGAAGGCAAACTTCCCTTTCTGAGAGATGGCCTTCCTACATTGATTGGAAGAGATCAAGGAAATAGCACTAGGTGGGACTTCCTCGACTATTCTGTACAATTTCATGTTCAAAGTAATAATAACACTACGAGGCTTAGAACCATATATAGCATGACATTTCCACAAATAAGGTTGGCCCAAAAGAACATCACAAACTTCGAGAGGAGCAAAATCACATAATACCTCATCTTTGAAGGGCTTGATGGCATACGACAGTCGACACTGTTGGCTGACACGGAGATCTCTTCCTTGGAGGAGCCATCCAATGGTGTAGGGTTGTGGGTGCAGTGTTTTTGGCAGGGCCAGCCACTTGACAACCTCTATTGTGATGAGTTTCTTCTAGCTACCGCTATCAATGATGAAGTGAAGCAAGGTGCCTTTTACCCACATCTATGAATGGAAGAGGCGCTCTCCTTCTTCTGACTCATCTGGTTCATCAGGCTGGAGCTTGGTGGTAGCAATGGTGGCACTGGGTTCTGCATCAATGATCCTTCTTCCCCTTTCTGGCTCTGACTCAGATTCAGAACCTGCATCTGATTTAGAGGCTTTCACTTCAGACACCAACGACTGCTTTGAGTGGCAATCAACAGTGTTATGCCAAGGGCTCTTATGGAATTCGCACCACTTCCTGGTATATTTCTTTATCTTTATGGTATCCTTCTTTACTTGTAGCTTCAACTAGTTGTCCTGATACCGTCCATCTTTTCTCTTTCATTTTTTTTGTGGGTTGGGGCCACCCTTTCCTGGATTTTAATGTGAGGGGTTTCTGGGCCCAAATTTCCATGTCTTTTGTTTGAGCTTCTTCTCGATTTTGATGGCATATAGGTAGGGTGCACCCAAGGACGATATGTACAGAAATTACATTTCGGTTTGGATGTATCTATGAAGAGCACCACGATACTTGAGAACCATATGTCTCTTTGAATATTTGATACACAGCTTGGTGCGCAAGGTATGGAAGATATTTGAACTCTGGCACTGCTTGGTTTCTTTTTTCCCGCAATATGGTCCATTTGGTATACAAGTCGTCATAACTTCCAACAGGGTAGTATTGTTCCTTAATTGCATCCCTGGAGGATTCCCAGGTGGTTGTGACTGTAAATAAAGAGGGTTCCTTTATTTCCTTTTGCTCACAGAAAGTTTCCCACCAATATTTGACATGGGGAATGGCTTTGAGGAGCACAAAACTAATATTTTCTCTATTCGAAAAGTTATGGACAGAAAAATACCCTTCAGTAGATTCAACCACTTTTCTACACCATATGTGTCTATCTGACCTTCAAATAAAAGAATATTCAAGTTTATTTGTAGATTGAAGGGGGCGGTGCCTCCGCTCGAAGAAGATGTGTCACATGTTGGTAGTCGTTAAAGGATTTGCATGAAACTATCCATCATCTCGTTCCTCTGTTGTGTGAGGGATTCTTCAAGCAACATAAAGGATCTCATGTCCTGTCATCTTTCTTTTCTCCTACCATGAGAGTTCACTTGGGCATGCGATATCTTTGGTCCTTAAGAGAAAAAAGCTCGAGACCCAATTCTTTGTACTCTGACCTCGTTGGGGACATGCATTAAGATGACAAGGACCAGACCCCTCTGATACCTTTGATATGGATTTTATGAGAAGAACAAAATGAATACAGATTATTAATAGGTGCTTAGCACAGAATAACAGAGATCCAGTAAAACTATTTTTCTATTCAATAAGGAAATAAGATGAAATTGTAAAATGCAGTGAAAAACAAGCTTGTTGTAATTGTGGCAGCTTATCTCTAAGAAGAGATGTGACAGTTGCACTCATTTGCAAGAAGATGATTACAATGAGGCTCTGAAGGCATTTTTACAATAAACAGGAGTGTCAAAAACCCTATACATCCAAAAACCTAACCCTAGGAGATGAAGTGCCAAACGTCATGTGGGCACCATTTGGGTAAGTCAGTACATCAACTTCCTGGGGTCGTAACTTTTCCATACGATCTTTGTTTTAAGCGTATGATAGCCCGTCGGAAAGATCTATCTAAGGACTACAAATATTGACGAAAATTTCATGATGAACATATTTTTACTGCTACCTACCCAAAAAAATGTCGTTTAGGGCCTCAAAACGGCTCTGGAAATCTAGGACCCGAAAAACTGCTAAAAATACTAAATTACCAAAATTGCCAAAAAGTTGTTTTGAGCCAGCTGGAAAAGGTGGGTGGCCACCGATATTCACCTGGATCAATATTTTTTCTTTAAATATGATTTTCCTTCTCCTTGTGCCTTAGGCTCAATTTATACCATCTCCACGTGGTTGGAGTGGTTTCAATTAGTTATACATGGGAAATAGGGTGTTAGGAATCGGGAGAACTCATGAATACCACCCAAAAATATGCACAGTTATATTTTTTTGAGAAAAAATTGGGTGTACATTCTTTTTAATGGAGAAAAATGTGTATATGTGCCTTACATAGCTATTAGGGCACATACATGTAAAACAATATTGTTTTTTGAAGAATCCAGAGGAAGGAAAGGGGATTAATGTTTGCAAGATAGGGAAATGTTAAATAAGTCATCAATGCATATGTGGTGGAAATTGAAGTTATAACACAAATGAGATATTTTAACTTTACCTACCAAATTAGTGCCGATCAAACATGTCTAGAGGCTATTGATTAGATCAATTTCATTCTTCCAAGTAGGATCTAACACCACCTTATCATAACTATGTAGACATGATATTAAATTTCAATCGAGACTTCACTCCTTGAATAATGTTCCAATGTTATGTTAAACATGTTTATTTAATGAGATTTATAATATGAAGATACTTAACTTATTTTTAACCCACCATGGGTTTCAAATTTCAGTCGTTTAACTCATATTTAACTTGCTTGGGTTTTAAATTTCGGATAGTTAATTGAATTTTGGAAATATTATGAAAAGGATGCAAGAAATGAAATTTTTTAGGGTTCAAATATATCCATGTCTCCTTTCACCTACTCAACATTGATATCAAGTCTATCAAGTGGTGGTTGAGGAAACCAAAAAACGTCCATTCATCCAAATAAAATTCAAAACACCAATGAATAAAATCCTTTAAAATATTGAAAATGGTTCTAGAAAAACATGCACATACATTCATCGAGTCAAATGACATCCTGGGCCATATGCTTAAGCCCCCAACTTTGTAGAAAAATTAATGATGGATAATGTTTTTCTTTAATTTATAGCTCATCGTATCAAGAATATCCATCTAATAATAAATATATCACTCTTCTGACTACTCCTTCCTATATTTTTTTATTGAATGGAACTAGAAATGGATCCCTAATGGTGACTCTATTTAATTTTTTGAAGTCCATATAAATCCTTTGCCTACTATTCTTCTTATTTGTCACTATAACGGGAGAGATGCATTCACTTTCATCAACTAGGTATATTACTCTTGAATCCAATAGATTTTTCAACTCATCTTCAACCTTACTTTTATATTTTGGGTTCATACCATGGTGCCTTCACCACACAAGTATCATGTCAGGGTTGTTGATACATGGTAGTATCAGATAGGTATTTCTGCATAGGTCTATATGTATAGATGTGTGGAAATCATCCAAAGCCTTCTATTATTGATACTTTACTTTAATTAATTATTAAAGTACAGTGATTTTATTAGTGAGTTGATTTTTATTTAAGGAAATGCTTTAATCATCATTAGTGAAATAAATAATACTCATTGATCTCAAGTGAGGTGAGAAGTAATCTCAACCGACAATCATTTTGGAGATTAGGGTTAGGTCATAAATCAATCTTATAAAAGCAAGGCTAGGGTGAAGGAGAAGATACTTTTCACACAAAGATAGAAAAGAAGGACTTTTACTAGTGTGGAGTCATTCGAGAGTGTAGAAGAAAAGAAGGACTTTTGCTTACACATGATATTGAATGAGTGAGTGAGTGAGATCTCATTGATTGGGTGAAGAAGGAATTCATTCAAGTTTTGACACAGAGAGAGTTGGATCACAAAGGACTATGATTCATGGAGATCTTGGATAGGTGGAGAAGGACTTCCATCTAGAGATCTAGGCCAAAGGAAGAGAGAGAGAGAAGTCATATAGCAGAAGGATTAGTCATCGTTGATAGTGCAGGTATTTTGGTACAGATTGCACAGAATAGCATGGGTTTCAGTGAAATAGTTGCGTAGATAGTACAGAGTAGTGCAGGTATCAAGGTAGCAGTCGTGTTTTTACCTTACAGGATCATACAACAAGTTTGGTAGCATATCAACTAGTCAGTTTTAGATGTACTTTGTCTTTTTTTATTTGGGTCATTTTTCCAGTAAGGAAGCCCTTGTAAGCTTTGAAGTTATTTGAATGATAAGATTAGTTGATGGGTAGAATATCTTTGTGTATTGTGCATGAGATTTTTGGTTTCCTTATTTATGCTTCCGCTGTAATTTTTAGTTCATAACTCAGTTGTTCTTTAATTCAATAAGTGATTTATTTGGAATTAATTTATGGGTGCTAGGTAGGGGGAAATTTCAACATGTTATCAGAGTAATCGATCTAAGAGGAATCCAATATTAGTTTGCACAAATGGAAGATCTATTGGATCAGGGGTGTCACGGTGGGTATTTGAAGGACCAAACACATATCCACTATATTTTGTAGTAGATCTATTATATATGAAAGGAGATCTTATTAGATCGATAACCAACAGTAGTAAATCGAAGGATAGATTTCAAGGGAATGACCATACTATAGTTGGATCAGTCGTTGGGGATAGCGTCTGTATTTGGTTATAGGTCATGTGGAATAGTGCAAATATCAGCGTAATAGTCACATTGTTAGCACATATTAGCGCGGGTAGATATTGTACATGACAGTACAAGATCAGTTTTCAGTAGAAGATTATCAGATCAGATCTTGGAGATAGAAACTGGATTGTGATCTAAGGATAGGTTGGATGGGGTTTCTAACTATGGTCCTTGGAAGGAGAGGATCATGTTGGTGTTGATGGAGAATGGGATCTAGGAATTTTCTAATACTCAAATCACTCCTACACAAAATGCGATAGAATTGGTCATCCATAATCAAAAGGATGTGAAAGTCAGGTGCATAATTCTAGATGGAGTGAAGGATCATTTGATCCCTCATTTATCAGGGAAGACAATTGACAAGGACATGTGAAAGGCTCTGAAGAGTTTATTTCAGAGTAAGAACGAGAATCAAAAAATGGTGTTGAGAGAGAATCTCAAAGACACAAAGATGACAAGATCAGACAAAGTGACAACATATCTCGCTCGGATCGGACAAGTTCAAGATGAGTTGGCTACAGTTGGGGAAAGAGTGAATAATTCAGAATTGGTGAGGACAATACTAAAAGGATTCATGAATAATTGGACACCATTCATCAAAGGGATCATGGCACATGAGAACCTCCCTAATTGGACGAGCTTGTGGGATGACTTCATTCATGAATAATTTTGAGATGAAGAACTGAATAGAGTTCAGCACAAGAATAATGATGAGAACCTTGCTCTTTCCAGGCAGGCAAAGAAGGGAAATTTCAAGAAAAATTCTAGTGTAGATTCTACCTCTCAAGATGAAAAGAAGAATGACATGAGCAAAGTCAATTGATTTGCATGTCACAAGTTTGGGAATTATGCAAGGAAATGTTTGAACAAGAAGAAGGGTGGGAAATGTTATCCCCATTTTTTGGATAACTAAGGAGATGATGTCTCGAGGCCCTCAGGTTGCAAATATGGAATGTCAAGATACTACATTGTTAGAAAACAGGACCGCGGAGCAATAAAATAAAACAAATGCAGAAACAAAACACAAAAGACACACAATACAAGAGAGACACAGATTTACATGGTTCAGCCAGTGTGGGCTACGTCCACCAAAGAAATTTCCAGGTCCTTCCTTTATTATTATCCAGCAAATGAAGGGATACAACCTACAGCAAAACCCATTGTAACTTCCTCTTCTTTCTCTCACAGTTTCCTCTCTCAGAATACAATATTCACCATCATCCATAGCCGCAATACATTTCCCTCATAAAAGAGGGTTGCCTTCTAGGGAAAAAAACCCTAACATAATCTCTACCATTAGATCTGTGAACTTATAATGAACGGTCCAGATTTACAATGRAATTACAATATACTTTTACAAGGAAATTTTTCCTTCGGGGGCTTCGCCCCCCAACCCCCTAGCCAGGGGGATGGACCCCCTGGACCCCGCAGAGGGGGTACCCCCCCTCTGCACTC
Organism: Picea engelmannii; assembly: GCA_009831015.1. NCBI lineage: Eukaryota > Viridiplantae > Streptophyta > Pinopsida > Pinales > Pinaceae > Picea > Picea engelmannii. The sequence goes on from ML778518.1 coordinate 539,426, forward strand.
CCCCGCGTGGAAGAGTGTACATACTTCTGGGGTGTAAATAATTCATGGGGTATAAACACGGCTGAAAGCAAGGACCTCTGAATTAGGAAGATAATCAGGCTCCACAACCAACAATCTCCCACTTGGAGACTGATCTCAACAACTCCACCGCTGTTGTATATGCTGAACTCTGAACCTTCTTAGACCTGGAAAATTTCTCATCTTCATATTCATTCTTGAAGACCAACTGAAACTGAGCAAGAACTCAATTTCTCCCTGGTTACTCCCTTTGTTAACATGTCTGCAGGATTCTAGCTAGTGTGTATCTTTTCCAGCTTCAATTGTCCATCTT
>ML778518.1:542968-554734 GCA_009831015.1 Picea engelmannii
TCATCATCAAAGTCCACTTTTACAGAACTTAGTTGATTAGTAACCGTATTAAATTCATTTAAATGATCTGCAATAGACCCACCTTCTGACATCTTCATATTAAATAATCTCTTCATTAGAAATACCTTATTTGACGCTGAGGGTTTTTCATACAATTTGGTCAACGCGTCCATCAAACCCTTCATTGTCTTTTCTTTCGAAATATTGAAAGCCACCGACACTGCCAGGCTCAGCCATATCATTCCTAGAGCCTTTCTGTCAAGAATCTCCCATTCTTCTTCCTTCATGGCTGCCGGCTTCTTTTCTACTCCGCTCAATGGTAGGAATAGATCCTTCTGATGTAAATAGTCTTCCATCTGCATCTTTCATAACTGGTAGTTTTGGCCGTTAAATTTCTCGACCCTAAACTTTCCATCTTTTGACATTGCTCCCACTCGAACCAGGAATCCTCTTTTCCTGCGAGTTACCTTACGCTCTGATACCAGTTGTTAGAAAACAGGACTGCGGAGCAATAAAATAAAACAAATGTAGAAACAAAACACAAAAGACACACAATACAAGAGAGACACACATTTACGTGGTTCACCCAGTGTGGGCTACGTCCACCAGAGAAATTGCCAGGTCCTTCCTTTATTATTATCCAACAAATGAAGGGATACAACCTATAGCAAAACCCGCTGTAACTTCCTCTTCTTTCTCTCACAGTCTCCTCTCTCAGAATACAATATTCACCATCATCCATAGCCGCAATACATTTCCCTCATAAAAGAGGCTTTCCTTCTAGGGAAAAAAACCCTAACATAATCTCTACCGTTAGATCTGCGACCTTATAATGAACGGTCCAGATTTACAATGAAATTACAATATACTTTTACAAGGAAATTTTTGCTTTAGGGGCTTTGCCCCTGAACCCCCATCAGGGGATGCTGCCCCCGAACCCCCACTGGGGGCTCTCTTTACCCCAAACCCCCTAGTCGGGGGAATGGACCCCCCGGACCCCGCAGAGGGGGTACCCCCCCGCTGCACTCCCCCGCGTGGAAGAGTGTACATACTTCTGGGGTGTAAATACTTCATGGGGTATAAACACGACTGAAAGAAAGGACCTCTGAATCAGGAAGATAATCAGGCTCCACAACCAACATACATGACCAACAGTACCCTTTGCACAGATGGAAAATCCACTCACCACCACAAATGGTCACGCATTTATAGATCGAATCCACCACACTAGTTGGCTTATGGAAGGCAGTGAGCCTTGATCCATGAGGTACAAGTCAGTATTATGGTGAGAATCATTTCAATATTTAATCCATTTGATTATGTTTTATGTTAGATTTCTCTAAATTTCATGATATGTGCTTGGACATTATGCCTTTTTCCCCGCTTCACCTTGGTAGTTAACATTGTGCCCTAGTAAGTGGTCTTCTTTGGGAATGGGATTGCTACTAGGAACTCCCTTAATGATCCATCATACCATTATCGACCATACTTACCACTTTCCATCATTATTCTCCAATTTCCTTATCTCTTTGGATTTTAGGGTGTATTGACCCAAGAAGGGGTTGTCCCTCATTCCATGGGAAGAAGGGGCTAAAGGCCTAGAGGGGTTGGTGTTGGGTAAAATATAAAATCCTTATATAAACCTTTCAGATGCTTCACCCAGGTATCACCCAAGAAATCAATGAAACGCTTAACTTTGAACAAAGGGGACCCACAATATAATAAAGAATGCTTGAAAGGTTAGTTGAAGGATACGAGGTCTCATCATGAGCCGACCTATCACGTCCATGGATATCTAGTGGTATGACATTGTCATCATATGGTCACCAAACCAAGGCAATGAATCTCAATTGCATAGCTGAGAGAAACAGGGCCTCATCATGAGACAACCTTCTCATTTCCATTAGGTGTTTATGGGTGACATTTCCACCACTTGGTCACCACGCCAGGGAAGTGACCTTCAATCTCTTCTTATGCTATTATGAAATAAAATATAAATAAAGAAAGATAAAAGGAAATTAATGGAATTGGAAAAAGTGCATTGTGGATGAAGGTACCACACACCCTCTACAAAGGCACCCATGAATGAGACACTACGACCCCTTGTATGTCATGAGCCTTGTGCACATTGTGTCTTGACCCCATCCACCTCATAAACTTTAAATGGTTTAGAGAGGAACCTCTTGGAAACTCTCCTTCACCTAGGGCAAGATCTACCCAATAGGACACCTCGTCAACCCTCCCATATTCAAGCTTGACAAGTCACATAGTGTCTTTGAGTTGTTAATTGTTTGATATAGTGATCTTTGATGCACATGCTTAGATGGATTATTTATTGATTGGATTCACTTATCATGATGTTATGACTTGAGATCCTTGGAGTGCATGCTCATTTTTCTTTGCATGACTTAGCTGGTGGACAGTTTTGGAAGAACAAGCCTAGCTTGGGCTTCCATGGGGCTACAAGCCCACAAGTCAGATGCCAAGGGCCTACATGCCAAATGAGAGAGATCAAAATTGGATGGCCTTGATTATGACTTGGAAAACCTATCCCACCCCCTACTTTCCAAACTATTTTCCCAAGAGGGGAAAAACCTACTACTTTTTGAGCTTGACGTCATGCTTTGGGGGCTAGGGCATCGTTGTGAGGTGCCACTCTTTGAAACATGAATGTTTTGAGGAGAAGAGGGTATTCACCATGATATGAGTTCCTATATGGTTGAAACATGGCATTTGGAGTCCTATCTATGCTTCTCCAACACCAACGACTTCCAGAAAGTGGAAAAACGTCCACTAAAGGGGTGACGTCCTCCTAAATTAGGGTTTAATTTGTGTAAAAAGTGAAATTTTAAGTAAATTGTTTAATATTACTTTGTTAAGGGGGGGATCTTGTATATTTTATCTCTTATATCGGCCCTCTTGTCTCTTTTATCTATTTTTCACTTGTGTATGGCCATATTTATGAATGTTTGATGGAGGAGGCATAGCACTAGCTTTGGATGATGCTTTTCTAGCTCTAATGGTGGATTGTCTTAGTTTTTATCTTGATCTTGGTATGGTTTTTAATCTCTTGCTATAATTTTATTCAAGTCAAGTATTTTTCTACTAGGAGCTAGGTGGGAATTATAAGGGCATACACCCCCACCATAGTCTTCACCATTTTATTTGCTTCATCTCATTAATTACACTAGGGTTTTCTAAGAGAAGTATAAGGGCATACACCCTCTTAGCTTACACCATAGCTAGAGAAACTTGCCTTGAGAAGTAAAGGGGATTACACCCCCAAGGAGGTAGCTTCTATAGCTCTTTTTTATCTGACTCCATTAACCCAATAGTAAAGGAACTAGTCATACTTTTTTGCATTGGAGATATAAAATCATTACCTTGGGAAATGTAATTTTTGACCTTTTGAAAGTTCTTTTGCTTGAAGTTGATTTGTCTCATTGAGAGGAGTCTTCCCCCACTAGGACATCCCCTCCATCCCAACACTCTAATTTTTGTTATTGACTTTAACCTACATCCATTAGGGTTGCATAACCCTAGCTAATAACACTCTCATAACTCCTAAACTAACCCTAGACTAGCTCTCTAACTTTGCTCATTTACTCTAATAACTAGGGTGCATCTTTTGAGCTAGTTCTTGGAAAATTGTCATGGTTGATTTTGTTGTTATTTTCCACTGAATGATACAGACATAAGGATTCAATTTTATGCAGAAAAAACATGTTACAAAAACCATATTATCTAGCTTCTTAAGTGCCTTTTTTCAGCCTATGTTCATTGTTAAATTTGATGTTGATTTACTTAACTAATCTAGATATTGACATGCTGATTTTAGATGTTTTATTTGCTAATATAAGTTGATATATACTTTTGAAAAATAGGGACAACAAGATTAACTTGCTGATATGGCTAACATATATCATTGCAAAGTTTTTTTTCTTGTGTCACGGGTAGGCACAATCATCCGGAGAAGTATTATACCTGTGGGACAAACATTACTTGACTTGCAAGGAATATATCCCTACCTTTATTTTCATTTAGAATTGAAATCTATGGGTTTCATTTACACTTCCCTCCATCTCCACCTCAATCCCCTGAGGGTCACCAGGATCGCCTCCCTAGAGTGACCTAGTCACCCTTGAAGTGCGAGACCTACATCGAGGTGACATTGGGTGTAGGATTCCCAAGTTGTAGCACTTGTTCTGTGGTTGGGTTAGGATTTTCCCAACCTACAACTTGTGCTATAACATTTTGGCGCCATTGCCGAGGAATATTTTGAATATTATTCATACACTAATGACACTTTGGTAAGTTATTCCAAAGCCTTTCCATTAGCTTTCCTGGTGACTCCACCCAAGGGACGTTCCCTTTCCACCCTTCTTGATGATCTCATCTTGAAGCTCATATAGAGACTCCACCTTATTGAACCCACCTTTCCCTTTTTCTCCCTTTCCATCCTTTAATGATCCTTGATCTCATCTGGCGACTCCATTGAGGTTTCCTTTCAGTCAATGGAAATATGGCACCATGGATGAACCCCCATCCAAAAATTGTTATGACTCAAAGAAGGAACTTTTACAGATGGAAAAGGAAAAGACTTCCAATAAAGATGTTGAGGAAATGATGAATCTCATAAGAGATTTGTTTCCTTCCCCTGACAATGATGAAGTATTTGAAGAACAAACATATGAAAAAAGTCATCAAGAAGAGAACACAATGATTTGTGACCCTTTAGAAGACCTTGATGATGGTTTATTCCATGACCTTGAAATTGAAGAAGTATCAGAGGAAACCTTGGATATGAAAAATCCCCTTGAAAAAAAGCAAGCAAAGAACTATGCACTCAGAATCAAGCCTCTTGTGATGAAGAGGCGATGGAGGGGCTTGTCTATAAAAGAAAGAAGATTTATGATAAAAAACAATATATTGAGGCACTTCTATCTTTGATCTCATTTGATGAAGGTGAGGTTGTCCAACCTTGTTTACGTCCTAATGTTGAAGAATCCATCAGTATCGATGATGAAGAATTTGAAGGTCCAGTTGAAGACGTCCATGCCTTTTCTCCTCCTGCACACAAAGACGAAAATATGGTTATTTTCAGTCACACTAATGGTATTATGAAAGTACCCTTCGATATGGTTGATGAGCCTATAGACACTTTCATAAAGACCAACAAACATGGATGAGATCTTAGTTATCTCAAATTTGATAGAGACCCCATTTATGACATTGAGGGTAGTTCTCAGGTAGAGGGGGTTTCATCATCATAGGAGTGGTCCTCATACATATATGATTCATATATTTGGCTTCCTGGTGATGATATGGTTACATATTTGTTCCACCCCTTCAAGGATGGCTTGTCACAACATACTTAGAGTGATATTCAATCATCTTTTGCTACATACCCTTTTGAGGGTGCATATTTTTTTTATGACGACTTCCAACTGTTGTGATCGTATTTTGAGGAATACTAGGACATGGCCATCTCAGAGTAGTCATAGGTTCATTCTTCAAAGAGGAATTATTTTCATCTTGGAGATTTCCATGGAGATTCACAGGGGAAGAGGTAATGTTTTTCTACACCTCAAACTGTTCCTTACCTCTTACCCTCTTCTCCAAGAGACAATCCAATATTCTTTTGATCTCTCATTTCCTCTCAGTCCTCGACAACTAGTGAGTATTTGTGTGGGGATGAACATGAGCCTTCGTCTACATATAATATCCCCCTTTAGAGATGGATTGATCAGTCTTTTGGCTACACTTTCAGGCAGGATGATCGGGCTGATGGTTTCTCTTTCCAGCAGAATTTCCTCCCTCCCACCCATCTTCATGAGTTTTATTTCATGATCGATTATATATATGTTTATACTCATGATTATTATGTGATTAACTTATCTTTATTGTATTACATGATTAAACACAAGGTGGGATACTTTGATGAGATGATCAAATGATTGCACTGGTTGTATGACTTCACCTGACATCATACAACTCGTGATCTTCAGGGCCCCAAGGCCCCAGGTAAGTAGGTAAGTCATCTTTATTTATTTCATTTGCATTTTGATTGCTCATTTATTTTAAATTCATTTCATTTTCATTTTTCTCTACTTGCGCTATTGATTTCATGCTTAGTTTAGAAATTTTTTGAAAAAATGTCAAAAAAAAAAAAATCTAGTTTAGTGGGTTTTGATTATGATCATATGAGGACAAGGATCAATAGGCCATCTTGCACTTGACAATTTGATGATTCCTTGCAGGAACAGGTCTATCAGGAGATATTGTGGTTCTCATGCACTCTATGGAAAGCACATGTCCCCAAGTAGGAGCCAGATGTTATCCCCATTTTATGGATATGGAGTGTCGCGAGATTACATGACCAACATTACCCTTTGCACAGATGGAAAACCCACTCACCACCATATATGGTCATAGGTTTACAGATGGAATCCACCACACCAGTTGGCTTCCGGAAGGCAATGGGCCTTGATCCATGAGGTACAAATCATTATTATGGTGAGCATCATTTTAATATTTAATCCATTTGATTATCTTTTATCTTAGGTTTCTCTAGATTTCATGATATGTGCTTGGACATTATGCCTTTTTCCCTGCTTGACCTTGGTGGTTGACATTGTTCCCTAGTAAGTGGTCTTATTTGGGAATGGATTTGCTACTAGGAACTCCCTTAATGAGCCATCGTACCATTCCTGACCATACTTACCACTTTCCATCATTATTCCCCTCAATTTCCTTATCTCTTGGCATTTTAGGGTGTATTGACCCAAGAAGGGGTTATCCCTCATTCTATGGGAAGAAGGGGCTAAAGTCCCAAAGGAGTTGGTGTTGGGTAAAAGATAAAAGCCTTATACCTTCAAGATGCTTCTCCTAGGGATCACCTAAGAAAGTAATGAAATGATTATATTTGAACAAAGGGAACCCACAATATAATAAAGAATGCTTGAAAGGTTAGCTGAAGGATAGGAGGTCTCATCACGAGCCGTCCTATCATGTCCATGGATATATAGTGGTATGACATTGTCATCATTTGTTCACCAAACTAGAGTAATGACTCTCAATTGAATGGTTGAGAGAAAGGGGGTCTCATCATGAGCCTTCCTTCTCATTTCCATTAGGTCTTTGTGGGTGACATTGCCACCACATGGTCACCTGATCTGGATTATTTTCGGTACGAAATGAGATCGGAGATATAATAAAGAAATGCACAGAGATATCACAGATATTCAATAATATAACAAAAATGTATTAGAGATGCAACCATAAACAAAGATATACATCAATACACAATTTCTATTAATGAAATAAATGTACAGATACTGTAAAAATACAGATTGAAAGACTCACTAGAATGGTGGTAGCTTATCTCTAAGAAGAGATGTGATGGCTACTCGCATTCATAAGAATATGATTACGATGAGGCTTTGAAGGAATTTTTACAATAAACAAGAATTCCAAAAACCTAACCCTAGGAGATGAAGCGCCAAAAGTCATGTGGGCCCCGTTTGGGTAAGTTAGTACATCAACTTCCCGAGGTCATAACTTTTGCATACGATCTCTGTTTTAGACATATGATAGCTCATTGGAAAGGTATCATCAAAGAGATTCATTTTAGGGGATAAATAATTCCTTTAGCTATCATTTAGAACCTCTATCTAAAAAAACCTTCATTTAGGCCCTCAAAATGGCCCCAAAAGTTAAAACCTACTAAAAATAGTAAATTGCCAAAATTGCCAGAAAATTGTTTTGAGCCAGTCGGAAAAGGTGGGTGGCCACTGATATCCACCAGGACATGGTCACCATGCCGGGTAAGTGACCTTCAATCTCTCCTTATACTATTATGAAATAAAATATAAATAAATAAATATAAAAGGCAATTGATGGGCTTGGAAAAAGTGCATTGTGGATGAAGGCACCACACACCCTCTACAAACGCACCCATGAATGAGACACTACGACCCCTTGTATTTCATGATCCCTATTCCCATTGAGTCTTGACCCCATCCACCTCATCCACTTTACATTTCTTAAAGAGGAACCTCTTGGAAACTCTCCTTGACCTAGGGGTGCAAGATCTACCCAATAGGACACCTCGTCAACCCTCCCATATTCAAGCTTGCCAAGTCGCATAGTTTCATTGAACTGTTAATTGTTTGATATAGTGATCTTTGATGCGCATGCTTAGATGACTTATTTATTGATTATATTCACTTATCATGATGTTATGACTTGAGATCCTTGAAGGGAGTGCTCATTTGTCCTTACAAGACCTAGCCGGTGGATGTCAAGGGCCCACAGGTCAAATGTCAGGGGCCCACATGTCGGATGAGAGAGATCATACTTGGATGGCCTTGATGATGAATTAGACAACCTATCCCACCTGCTACTTTCCAAACGATTTTCCCAGGAGTGGAAAAAGTCCTACTTTTTGAGCTTGACGCCATGCTTTGGGGGCTAGGACACAGTGGTGAGGTGCCACTCTTTGATACATGGACATTTTGAGGAGAAGAGGTTCTTCACCATGATATGAGTTCCTATATGCTTGACACATGGCCTTTGGAGGCTCTTCCATGCTTCTCCAACACCAATTACTTCCTCAAAGTGGAAAAACATCCCCTAAAGGGGTGATGTCCTCCTAAATTAGGGTTTAATTTGTGAAAAAAGTGAAATTTTAAGTGAACTGTTTGATATTACTTTGTTACGGGGGAAATATTAGGGTTTTTCACCCATAATATTTTGTTTTAATCCTTAATTTATGGACAAACTATGTTAGCTACATTTAGTATAACTAGAGATCATAAGATCTCATTTAAAACATAACTCTCCCTCTTGTGAGAGAACTTGGTCTGAAATTTTCAGCCCTCTTGGCTCTTTTATCTCTTTTGCACGTGTGTATGGCTATATTTGTGAATGGTTGATGGAGGAGGTCTAGGGATAGCTTTGGATGATATTTTTCTAGCTCTTATAGTGGATTGTCTTAGCTTTTCTCTTGATCTTGGTATGGTTTTTACTCTCTTGCTATCATTTTATTCAATTCAAGTATTGTTATGCTAGGAGCTAGGTGGGAAGTATAAGGGAATACACCACCACCATACTCTTCACCATTTTATTTTCTTCATCTCATTAATTACACTAGGGTTTTCTAAGAGAAGTATAAGGGCATACACCCTCTTAGCTTAAACACTAGCTAGAGAAACTTTCCTTGGGAAGTAAAAGGGCTTACACCCCCAAGGAGGTAGCTTCGCTAGATCTTGTTTATTTGACTCCATTAACCCAATAGTAAAGGCACTAGTCATAATTGTTTTCATTGGAGATATAAAATCATTACCTCGGGAAATGTAAATTTTTACCTTTTGAAATTTCTCTAGCTTGAAGTTGATTTTTCTCATTGAGAGGAGTCTTCCCCTACTAGGGCGTCCCCTCTGTAGATTTTAACCTTGTACAATATTTACTACACACAGATTTTCAATAAAAGAAAAAAAAAGATGCAATGGAAAATACAAACATTACACAGATATTTTTCCCCTAGAAACCCAAACTGGGAAAACCAGCATATTCTATATTCATTCTTTGTGATACATTATTTACAATACAATATACATATAGAAGCTAGCGGCATCCAAAACCCTAACCCAATGTCCTGGATTAGTCAACAACCCTAATTCCTTAACTGAAAATAGAAAACCATCGGAAAAAAACCATGCATCAAAAAACTGCCCAACAATGGACACGAAAATTGAGGCAACATGAAAAATGAGGCAAAATGTGACACGTTTCTCGAGGAAAAAAATATTACAAACACCCTCTCTCCCAACACTCTATTTTTTATTACAAACTTTAACCTACATCCATTAGGGTTTCATAACCCTAGCTACTAACACTCTCATAAATCCTAAACTAACCCTAGACTAGCTCTCTAACTTTGTTCATTTACTCTACTAACTAGGGCACATATTTTGAGATAGTTCTTGGAAAATTTTCATGGTTTATTTTGTTCTTGTTTGTCACTGAATGCTACAGACATAACGCTACAATTTTCTGCAGAAAACACATGTTACAACGACCATCTTATCTAGCTTCTTAAGTGTCTTTTTTCATCCTATGTTCATTGTTAAATTTGTTGTTGATTTACTTAACTAGTATAGATATTTACATGTTGATTTTAGATGTTTTATTTGTTGATATAAGATGATATATACTGCTGAAAATATGGACAACAAGCTTAACCTGCACCCATTACATGTACTATCTGGAGAAGTACTATACATGTGGGGCACCCAGTACTTGAATTGCAAGACATATCTCCATACCTTTCTTTCCATTTATACTTGACCTCTAGGGGATTCATTTCCACTTCCCTCCATCTCCATATCAATCCCCCTAGGGTCACTGGGATCGCCTCCCTAGAGTGACCTAGTCACCCTTGAAGTGTAGGACCTACATCAAGGTGACATTAGGTGTAGGATTCCCAAGTTGTAACACTTGTTTTGCGGTTGCGTCGGTATTTTCTCAACCTACAACTTGTGCAATAACAAGAACAAAACACAACTAGAGGTAGTTGTTTTGGAAAAGAATCAAATGGATGAGTTTTCCAAGAAGTTTGAACATACAAAGTTATTACTTGTTTCCCAGACTTCCTTGGGCACCATATCACCTAGTGCATGGATAATATATAGTGGAGCCACATGTCATATGACAGGAGCATGGGAGTTGTTTGAGAGATTCATAGAGACAAACTCAAACGTGCATGTGGAACCTGGTATGGGCACCAAGAATGTGTTAGAGGGATATAGGACAGTGCCATTCCGGATGGAGTTAGGAGGCATGTTAAGAGTGATGGATGTGTTATGGGTGACAAAACTCAAGAAGAGAGTGCTCTCAGTATCAATAATTGAGAAGAATGGATTTGATGTAGCATTCTAGGATGGACAGGAGTTTATCGAGCCTAGAGGATATATCTTAGACACAGTCATTGTTTTTGGATTTAGAGAGAGAAACTTATATAGAATAAAGGGACAACTTATGTGAGCGATGGAAAGTACTAGAGTGACAAAGTACAAGGAGCAGATAGCTCTGAAGTTTTAGAAGCTTAGAGGGAATCAGCCTTCAGGTTCAGGTGGGAAGGAGAATCCTTCCAAGTTTTTCAACAAGGATTCATGGTACGAGATGACCATGCAAGATGCTTAGGAACAAGAATATTTTAGGAGCATGATCAGAGGCAAGTCTTCGAAGATGGGTCTGAACGAGATGGGAGGGATATATTTATATTCAAAGGGAGAAACCAATCAGAGGGATTGGAGTGCAACCATGGTAGAAAATCTGGTAGTGAAGACAGAGCCACATCCAGGTGGTAGAAAAACCTTCTTTGCTAAGAGTGAGTGTAGATGCATGGTAAAATCAGATAGGTATTTCCACACAGTTCTATGTGTCTAGATGTGTGAAAATCATCCAAATCCTTATATTCTTGATACTTTACTTTAATTAAATTAATTATTAAAGTAAATTGATTTTATTAGTGAGTTGATGTTTATTTAATGAAATGTTTTAATTAGTATTAGTGAATAAATAATAGTCATTGATCTCAAGTGAGGTGAGAAGTAATCTCAACCACCAATCACTTTGGAGATTAGGGTTAGTTCATAACTCAATATTACAAAAGAAAGGCTAGGGTAAAGGAGAAGATATTTTTCACACAAAGATAGAAAAGAAGGACTTTTGCTAGTGTGGAGTCATTCAAGAGTGTAGAAG